>NAVB01000521.1:0-27312 GCA_002179805.1 Acanthamoeba lenticulata
TTTTTTTTGGTTTGTTCTACCAACCAAGAACAAAAAACTTACATGACCGAGCTTTATGAAGGGGATAAAAAGATAATGCAAAAAGATAATGCATCCGCCGGGAATTGAACCCGGGTCTCCCGCGTGGCAGGCGGAAATCTTGCCACTGGACCACGGATGCTTCTTCTCTAAGTTGTTTGCTGGCATCGTTACAGTTATGCACAAGTTTGTTTTGCGAGCTGGCGAGAGCGTACGATGTACGCGCCGAAAGCGGAGAGGAACACAAAAAACCCTTCTCTTGCGCTATTCCTCTACATCATGCAAGCACCACAACTCACACTTTACACCAACATCTTCTCTCCATTTGCACAACGAGCCAGGTTGGCACTTGCAGTCAAGGGCCTGCAGTTTGACATTGTACCCATTCCACTCGGGGCTGCCAAGCCAAACTGGTATGTGACCCCACCAGCAAATCCACGGCAGTGGGGCGCGCACCTTTTGTACGGGTCACTGGGCAGCAGATGGGGGCTTTTGGTGGCAAAAGCATCATCCAGGTACTCAACAATGAGCAGCTGTATATGTGCAGCTGAAGGCTGTCGAGGCACACTATGTTGCTGAGGCCGACAAGGATGGGCCTTTCTTCCTGGGCTCTAAGCCGTCTTTGGTGAGTATCAACTATGAATGTGAAGTGCCAAGTTGAAGGTCTGATCTGTGCCTGGGTGTGCGGTCCTTAGGTGGACATCGCCATCATTCCTTTCCTCTACCGCTGGGCGATCGGTCTGGCACATTACCGCGGGTTTGACCTACTTGCTGTCGTTCCACGCTTCAAGCAAATGCATGATGCCTTCCTCGCACACCCCTCATGGGAAGGCACAGCACCAGACCGCGACAGTTTGATCAAGTTCTTGGCGAGCTACGCCAACCCGACGCAACGGCTAGGAAAATGAAAAATAAACAAAATGAAAAATAAACAAAAACATAAAAAAAAAACGCAACAGCAGACCGTTGGATTTGGTTTTCAAATGGCCACTTGGGCAGCACACAATGGAACGGCCAACAAGCGAAGATCGCGACCCACGGGCACCAACATAAGTTTGTCGAGCAGCAAGAAAGCTAAGTATGGCACATCCGCCGCGCCCTCTCCCCCTTACGCTTTTCCTAAACCCATGTTGTGCTGCCGCAGGAAACCTAAGCTCCATGAAGATAGCGCCCACCTCCCAGAAAAAGTACGTGCCGTGCCCGAGTCAGACCGATTACAGCTTCTAACGAATCGGCCAAATTGAACAGATTTTGCCGTATGTACCAGAGGCACAAGCATACGAGCGATTAGTTGAGTTTGAACGTCGATTGGACGCCACGCTTCTGCGAAAGCAACTTGACATCCAGGAGGCCAAACACATGAAGACAGCTCGAGTACACAGCCCTCCTCTCTTTTCATTCTCAATCTTTGTTGATTCTATGTTGGCGCTCGTGCAGACGACCAGAATACTGCGCATGTTCGTCTACAACACGTACGACAATCAACAGGCCTTCTACCACGTCGAAGAGGTGCGTCCATGCCTGCGTGCATGGTGTCGTGTCCTGTCGTGCGGTGAATCACACATGCACACACACACACACACACATGCGCGCACACCCACACGCGCAGCCCGTCGTCCATGAGCCGCCGTCGTGGACGCTACGGATCGAGGGCCACCTGCTGGACGCGCACGGCAACCCGGCGCAGCAGCCGGGCCAGTCGCCCCTGCCCGAGATCGTCGACCCACAGCGTCGCGCGGTGTCGCGCCCCAAGACCAAGTTCTCCCGCTTCTTCCGCAAGATCGTCGTCCAGCTCGACGACAAGGAGGTCATCGAGGTGCGTCGAACCCTCATATTTTTCTTTTTTTTCTTCTTTTTTTGTTTGTTTTAACTTTTTATTTTGATTTGTGCCAACGTCCAGTGGGACAAGGCGCAGGCCGCCGGTGACACGGATGGGTTCGAGATCAAGCGGCCGGGCGACACCCCAATCACCGCCAAGATCCTCCTGCATCTTGACTACGCCCCTAGGTAATTCATTATTCTATTTTATTTTTAAAAATTTAATTTTATATACAATTATTTGAAATTGAGAATTTATAAAATGATTGTGTGCAGTCGATTCAAGCTGTCCCCCGTGCTGAGTGCGGCGGTGGGCCTGCACACGGACACGAAGCCCAAGGTCGTCCTCAGCGTGTGGCAGTACATCCGGGTATATGAGCCACGCCGCTGTGACCAACCAGCCCGCATGAGCTCACACACATATATACACACACACGTATGCACACGCACAGGCCAATCGGCTGCACGACCCGGAGGACCGGCGATACGTGGTGTGCGACGAGACGCTGCGGGAGGCCTTTGGCTGCGCGCGCTTTGCCGCGACCGACCTCACGCGCCTCGTGTGCGAGCATTTGGCGCCGCCGGACCCGATCGAGCTCGAGTACACGATCCGGCGCGAGGGCGATTGGCAGGACTACTGCGAGTGCTACGACATCGAGGTCGACGTCGACGAGACCCTGCCCGCCAAGCATCCCCTTCTCGGCAACCCCACTTCATCACGCGAGGTGGTCCCCTCGCTCCTCCTTTTTTTTTTCTCCCCATGGACCACCGCTCTCTTGTTGTTAATGTTGCTGCTGCTGACGTCATGCCTTGCTGTCTCCACACACAACACTAGATGGCGCTGCTCGACGAGCAGATCGCCAAGCTGGTCGACCAGATCAAGGACCATGCCAAGAGGCGCGACTTCCTGGCCAAGTTCTACGCCGACCCCCTCTGTACGCACGACAACCCATCTGTCCGACTGTCCGGCTGTAACATGTTGTTCCTCACGCCTGACGCCCAAAAAACCCACAACACCCCATTAGCGACGATGAACAAGGTGGTGCAGGATCAGGTCATCGACTATCGGCTGATGACGGGCGCCACGGACAGCGCGCCGTCGTTGCCGGAGGACGAGCGCCACGCCGACTACTACTACCAGCCCTTCACCCTCAAGGCCGTCGACAAGTACCTCCTTCATCAGCCGGTTGTCCGGCAATAAACGAACGTTGCGTTCAGGCCAAAACAAACAAAACAATTAAGTGATAAAAAAAATTAGATTATAAATAAAATATTAATAATAAAATATAAAATTGCGTTTTGAAGCAGCGAATGTACAATGAAATATCAAAAACGAGGGTGCAAATAGTAGGAGAAGAGCGAAAGGGTCGAGTCCGACGAGCCCCCGGCCAAGGTGGACTCGTCAAAGGCGAGGCAGTTGACCCAGTCGGAGAAGAGGAACGCGTAGAGGCATCGCCCCTCCTCGAGGTCAAACACGCGGATCGTGTGGTCGTTCGAGCCGCTCACCACGCGTCGCCCGTCGCACTGGATGCACTTGACCCCTGCGCCCACAGTCGTCCCCCGTCAGGACCACAAACACGGCCACTGCGCGCGTGCGCACGCGAACCCTTGGTGTGGCCTCGAAAGGTGCCGATCTCCTCCTCGCTGCCGCGGCTCAGGTCCCACACGCGTATCGTCGTGTCGAGCGATCCGCTCACCTGCGGCCACACACACACACACACACACCACGGGACACGTCGTTCAGCTGCACGGCCGCGGCCACGGCCACAGAGCACGGTAGCGCACCAGACGGTTGTCCTCATAGTAGTGCATGCAGAGGACCGATCGTGTGTGGCTCTTGAGCTTGTGCCAGCGGCCCATGCGCATGTCCCAGATGTAGATGACCTCCTTGGCCGCCGAGACCACGTTGTAGTCGCGCACCTGCAGGCAGTTGACCGCCGACGGGTGCTTCAGGGTCTGGATGCTGTTGCCCGACAGGCTGTCCCACAGCTTCACGTCGCCTGCCATTTTCCATTTTTCCATTTATTATTTCACAAAATAGAAAAAAAGAGAAGAAAGGCGCACCATCGACAGAGGCCGAGATCAGCGTGCGACCGCCGTCTCGAATGGCGACGCGCGTGATGGCCTCCGTGTGTTCTCGCCATGTTCGCATGAGCTGCCCCGTGGCCATGTCCCTGGTGGATGCCCGCATGCATCACCACCACCGGGAAACGCTTGAGCCGCGCAGCGGAGAGGAGAGGGAGAAGAGAGGAGGAGAACGGGAAGCCAGCTGTGTGAGGACAACGCACCAGAGCTTGACGGTGGAGTCACCGGAGCCGCTTACGATGTGCTCGTCATCGAGGTTGATGCACTCGATGGCCTTTTGATGGCCTGACAGCTCTTTCAGGCAATCCTTTGAATATACACTCCAAATCTGCCCACAAAATATGAAAACAAATATTATATTTTGTTAATTTTTTAAAAAATAAAAATAAAGTGGAATAATAAGAAAGAAATGCAACGCGTACTCGGATGGTTGAGTCGGCCGAACCGCTGACGGCACGGTTCCCGCGCAACTCGAGACACTGGACCTCGCCGGTGTGGCCGCGCAGCTGCACGCGCTTGCTGCCGTCGTGTCGGTTCCACACCTGAAGGGCGGCATCGGCGCCGCCGCTCACCACGGTGTCACCGTTGAGTTGGATGCACGTGATGGGCCCCGTGTGGGCGCCCTTGAGCACCAGCTTCTGGTTGGTGCCCATCGTCCAGTTCTCCTCCGACAGCATGCCCTGCAGGAGTCTGTGGTCAGGCGCCACAGGCTCGCTCGCGCGGTACTTGTAGCAGTGTACCTGCTTGACGGCCTCGCGCCATGAGCGTCGAAAGGCATAGTCGCGCTTCCAGTAGGTGTGGTAAAGGCTCCGCCACAGGCTCTACACAACGATGCAAAATCGCATTAAGAAGATGAAAACATAAATCTAGATGAGATTTAAGTGACACGCACGTCGTCGTTAATGAGCCGTTTGAACTCCTGGCAGACGAAGGAGGTGGTGATGAGTTCGACGGGGTCGAGGAAGGAGAAGATGTAGAGAAAGAGTTCATCAGCGAGCACGAAGATGCCCTTGCCCCCCTTACGTCGGTTATCGCGCTTGTTGGGCCGCGGGTAGGAAAAGCGCGTCGACGAAAGGGGGCGTGCCGCGGTGCCCACCGGCGGATTCTCGAGATCCGACCAGCTGTAGTTGAGGTTGATGATGTTCGTCGACGACATCTGCCAACAACAAACAGCGGCAAAGACAACTTCATGAAACAAAATTTTTCCAGCAATAAAAAATCTACAATTTTAAAAACAAGCAGAGCGTCGGTCTTATCCGGCGACGCTGACGCTCACGGACGTGCCAGCCATGGGAGAGGCCGGTGGAGAGAGATTGCTGTCCTTGCTTGTGCGGAGGGTGAGGCGTGATCGCGAGGCGAGCGCAGCCGCCAGCGTGGACGAGGAGACCGCCGGCAGGCTCACCGTGCTCGCAGGAGGCGGAGGAGGAGGAGGAGGCGCCTCCGGCACCAAGAGAAGGCACTCATAGTTGCGGCCGGCCACGTACTCGCCGCACAAAGCTCTTCGAGCCATGTCCTCAAATTGGTCATAATCTTCGGGACAGTCGCAGTTGAGGCGAGAGTCGAGGTTGGGGTTGTAAAGCAGCCACAAGAGCGCGTGAGCATAGTCCACCAGTCGCAGGCACTCGTTCCACTCGTCTGATGGTGGTGAAGAAGCAGACCCCCCCCAAATACAGCGGATCAGCCACTCTCCACAAACAGTTCAACCATGTGGGGGACACGCACCGTCAAGAATGTTGAGGCAGATATCTTCACCCTCGAGGTTGGGGTGGAGCACGGGCGTCTTGCACCGGATGATGGGAGGCTTGGTGGGGTACTCCTCCGTGAGGTCCACAGAGAAGACGATGCGCGCACCGCGGTAGACGCCCTCGTTGGGCGTGAGGATGACCTCGACCTTGGTCAAGTCCTCCTCGGAGGGGAACACAATCGTGATCTGGTCCTGGGCGAAGGACTTGAAGCACGTGTCTCGGAACTCCTTCAGGATGACCTTGTTCAAACTTGTTGTTGTTGTGGCCATTGCTTCCCCCTGCTTTTGTGTGTTTTTCAGCTCCTTCTTTGTGTGTGTCTGCTTCCTGTTGATGACAGCAGCTTGTCGAGTGCTCCTTCCGATGCTCCTTCGGGACACAGACGTGGTCTTATGGCCAGAATGCGCCCACCACGAACCCAAATCACGGAAGCAACACAGAACACAGGCCTTGTCCAGTTGCGCGAAAGGGTTCTGCTCAATTTCTCATTATTCGCCGAATAGAGATGTACGTCGACGAGAACAGCTATGTTTTGAAATTTCAAATTGTGAAAAGGGCAAATGGTTAAGTTATGGAAATCCCGCTTGTATTCGGGCCAAAGTGCTGTCAATTAGTATATTGTGATAGTACCGCAGACAACAGCTTTGCCAATAAGGCGTGCCTACAGAACCCAACAATGCGGCGAGGTTGCGCCACGGCGTAAACGGAGCAGGAACGCGGACACAAAGTCCATGTGGAAGATGGTTGTTGGCATGGCAAATGCTCTCACAATGGAATAGCCCACGGGACGACCACCCGCTCGCTGTTACGATCAACTCACACGAGGTCAAGCAAGCAGATGTACGCCGAAAACCCGCCTAGAAGAAGCTTGATCCGACAGGGCCATGAATATATAAGGCCCAGGTGTTCAGCCTTTAATTCCTCATCTTCTCCTCATCAAGCAAGCAACAGCTACAGCTCCCTGCTCACCAGCACCAACACAAACAACAGCTCCTCCGCGTTCAATCGGAGTCAGCGGTGCAAGAGAGAGTTTGACCAAGAGAGGATTCTACCTACAAGAAGAAGAAGAAGCACCCAACCACCATCAACGTTACCATGAAGATAGCACAGCAGATCGCTTTGTGCTTCGTCCTCGTGGGCTTGTGTGCCAGCCTGGCGGCGGCGCAGACCTGCCCGCCGGCGCTGTTCGGCTCGGCCTCGGCCTACAACGTGTTCCTGCTCGGCGGTGGCTCTGCCGCCAACACCTTTGACCTCACCAACGGCGACGTGGAGGGCCGCGTGGCCAGCAACGGCAACTTCCGCGGTGTCAACATCGGCCTCGGCACTCGTCTCGGCTCCTGCAACTCGACGTCGGCGACCGCTGTCATCGGAGGGTACATTACCACACCATCCTCTTTCTTTTTTTACAGAAAGCTAACAACAAATCTATTGTGACAACCTCCACACAGGACCAACTCGTCGGTGACTGTCTCCGGCGGCGTGCAGTGCGGCTCGCTCATCACCGAGAGCTCAGCCAGGATCAACGCCCTGCCTGGTTTCGCCAACGGCCAGTTGGTCCAGGGCAGCGTGTCCACCATCACCGGCATTGACTTCACCGCTGCCAAGACTGAGCTGCAGAACGAGGCCACCTCGCTCTGCTCGGCCGGCGGCATCGCGGCCAGCGTCTCTGGCAACGCCATCACCCTCAACGGCTCCGGCACCAACGCCACGTCGCTTGCTTTCACCGTCAGCGGCTCTGATCTCGCCAGGGCCTCGTCGCTCAACCTCCTCACCCGGACGGCCGCGGCTGTCCAGCAGGTGACCATCCTTATCCAGGGCTCGTCGGCCCTCAGCCTCGGTGGCTTCCAGACCCAGCTCAACGGTGTGACCTCCGGCCTTGTGACCTACGTTGTGTGCGCTGCGCCAAGCGTTTCCTTCACCAACTTTGGCCTCGCTGGCAACCTGCTGGCGCCCTTCTCGGCCGTGACCATCCAGAACGCTCAGCTCCTCGGCAATGTCGTCGCCCTCAGCCTGACTGGTGTCGGCAGCGGTGAGGTCCACATCCCTACTTGCCCGTCTCCTGCCCCGTCGCCCTCCGCCTCGCCGGCCGCTTCGGCTTCGGCTTCCCCGTCTGCCGCTGCCTCGGCTTCGCCGTCGGCCTCGGCCTCGGCTTCGCCCGCTGCTTCGGCTTCCCCGTCCTCATCGGCCTCCCCTTCGGCGGCTGCTTCGGCTTCCCCCTCAGCATCGGCTTCGACCTCGCCCGCTGCTTCGGCTTCCCCGTCCTCATCGGCTTCCCCGTCGGCCTCGGCTTCGGCCTCGCCTTCTGCCTCGGCTTCGGCTTCCCCGTCGGCCTCGTCGTCGGCTTCGCCCTCCGCTTCGCAGTCTCCCTCGCCGTCGACCATCTTGTCCACGCCGGCTCCCTCGGCTTCCCCTTCGGCTTCGCAGTCTGCCTCGCCCTCGCGCTCGCCCTCGCCCTCGGCTTCGGCCTCGCCTTCTCCGTTCACGTGCCCCGTGTGCGTGTGCCCGACCATGCCGCCTGCTTGCCCCACCATCCCGGCCTGCCCGACCCTCCCGGCGTCGCCCTCGCCGACCGTGATCGTCAGCACGCCCGCCCCGTCGGCCTCGCCTTCGCCGGTGGTGCCCCCGACCTGCCCGACCCCGCTTCTGGGCTCCAGCGCGTCGGCCTACAACGTGTTCCTCTTCGGCCGCCCGGGCTCCAACTTCGCCTTCGACATGGCCAACGGCGACGTTGAGGGCCGCATTGCCGTAAACGGCAGCTTCCGTGCCAGCAGCTTCGGCGTTGGCTCGCGCATCACCCCGTGCAACGCTTCCACGCCCTCGATCATCATCGCCGGCGAGGACTCCACCGTCAGCTTCCAGAACGGCGGCCTCCAGTGCGGCACGCTCGTCGCTGAGAACAGCGCCAACATCACCTCCCTGCCGGGCTTCGCCAACGGCCGTCCCGTGCTGGGCGACGTTCAGGACCTTACTGGCCTCAACTTCACCGCTGAGGCTGAGCTGATCAACGCCACGGCCAACGCCTACTGCGCTGCCAACGGCACCGCCGCCACCGTGTCGGCCTTCCGTGAGATCACCTTCCGTGCCGCCTCGGCCAACGCCACGCAGGTCTTCACTGTCAACGGCGCCGACTTCAACAACGCTGCGTCGGCCACCTTCAACTTTGTCAACGCTTCGGCTATCCGCAGCGTCATCGTCGCCATCAAGGGCAACTCGAGCCTGACATTCAACAACTTCGCCATCAACAACGGCGGCGTCTCGGGCGCGCTCATCACCTACGTGGTCTGCTCGGCCCCTCAGGTGACCGTCCGCGGCTTCGGCCTCGAGGGCAACTTGCTCGCCTTCAACTCGACCGTCACTGTCGAGAACGGCCAGATCGTCGGCAATGTCATCGCGCAGACCCTCAACGGCACCGGCGGCGGTGAGGTCCACGTGCCCGTCTGCGTGACTCCCTCGCCCACGCCCGTGCCGTCTGCCTCGGCCTCGCCTTCGCCCTCGGCTTCAGCTTCCCCGTCTGCGTCACCCTCGGCCTCCCCGTCCGCTTCGCCCTCGGCTAGCCCGTCTGCGTCGCCCTCGGCTTCCGCCCCGGCCTCGCCCTCCCCGACCGTGATTGTCTCCACGCCCCAGCCTTCGACGTCGCCCTCGGCTTCGCCGTCTTCCTCCCCGTCTGCGTCCCCTTCGGCCTCTTCGTCGGCTTCCCCGTCGGCCTCGGCTAGCCCGTCTGCCTCTGCCTCGCCCTCGGCGTCCGCTTCCCCGTCGGCCTCGGCTTCAGCTTCCCCGTCTGCGTCGGCCTCGGCCTCCCCGTCCGCTTCGCCCTCGGCTAGCCCGTCTGCGTCGCCCTCGGCTTCTCCGTCGGCCTCGGCTTCTCCGTCGGCCTCGGCTTCTCCGTCGGCCTCGGCTTCTCCGTCGGCCTCGGCTTCGGCTTCCCCGGCTGCTTCGCCCTCTGCGTCGGCCTCACCTGTGGCTTCCCCGTCGGCCTCTCCCGCTGCTCCGTCGCCCTCGGCTTCGGCCTCCCCGGCTGCTTCGCCCTCTGCCTCGCCTGCGGCTTCCCCGTCGGCCTCGCCCGCTGCTCCGTCTCCCTCGGCCGCTCCTGCCTGCCCGCCTTCGTTCTTCGGTGGCGCGGCTGCCTACAACGTGTTCCTCTCCGGCAACCCGGCTCGCCAGTTCGCGTTCAACATGACCAACGGCGACGTGTGGGGCAAGCTGGCCGTCGACGGCAGCGTCTTTGCCCGCAGCTTCGGCATCGGCACTCGTCTCACCTGCTCGGGCGCCTCGGCCAACGACGCCACTTTCGTCGTCTCTGGCTCGACCATTGACTTCACCGGCGAGGTCCAGTGCGGCAACCTCGTGACCACGGCCAACACCAGCGTCTCTGGCGTCAACTTCCGCAACGGTCAGACCCTCACGGGCGACATTCTCAGCCTCTCCGGCCTCAACTTCTCCGCCGTCGAGTCGCAGCTCACCTCGGCTTCGAGCTCGTTCTGCAGCGCTTCGGCCACCGCCGCCACTGTCGGCGCTGGCAACGGCGTCACCTTCAACGCCCCCAGCGGCGCCTCGCAGATCACCTTCAGCCTTACCACGGCCCAGCTCGCGGCCGCGTCGTCCATCCGCTTCGTCTTTGCCAACGTGTCGGCCGTCCAGCAGGTCGTGATCAACGTCGTCGGCAGCGGCGTCGCTGACTTCTCGGGCTTCGACTTCAACCTCGGCGGCCTGTCCAACGGCGCCATCACCTGGAACATCTGCTCGGCCACCAGCGTCACCATCAACAGCATCAACTTCCAGGGCAACCTTCTCGCTCCGCTCGCGGACGTCTCGCTGTCCAACGCGCAGATCAACGGCAACGTGGCCGCCCGCACCCTGACTGGCATCGGCAGCGGCGAGGTCCACCTGCCCGTGTGCCCGTAAAGCGCTTGATCTAGCGCAGCGAGCGTGGATCGCGACCTTCACCACCTCGACCACTTCATTCTCTCTTCACACAGCATTTTCATCTTCTTCACCATCATCTCTTCTTCATCTTGCAGCATGCCGCTTCCCTCCCTTCCTTCTTCTCGTGCGATCGCGCATGGGAGCTGGGCGTGGCAGATGCCGCGCCGCGGGGTGGGCCCAGACTGAACACGGTCGCCCCCCGCCAAGCATCAACACCAAGCACCTGTCTTGTTCTCCCTCTTCTTCTTCCTCTCTGCATCCTGAAGTGATGGTTTCGAACATTTCGAAAACAACACATCACGGTAAATAAAAACCACTTTTCTCTTACATAACTTTTCGATGGAAGCCCCTCATGTCAGCCGTTTGCAATATTGAGCTTTTATGTACCTTATGTGCCCTTGAAAAATAGCGAAGGACTTGATGGACTGCGTTCATCCAGTGTTCCTCTAACACGAGGTTGCCTTTTGATCTTGTGAGCGCCAGGAAATGAAAACGAAAAAGAAACGGAAAAAGACAAACGATAGATGGCGGACTGCTCGCGCTTGCTGCAGCAGGGGCTCGGGCTGGTGCAGGCAGCAGCGCAGAACGATGCCTCTGGCAACTACAAGGAAGCACTTCGTCTCTACTCGCTTGCCCTCGAGGCCTTCCTCTCCGTGCGCAAGAGTGCGTACTGCTGTCCTCGCATCTTGCGCATCGGCATCAACTCCATTTAACTTGGCGTAGTGGAGCGCAATCCACGAATTGTGGAGACATTGAACAGTCGGATTGGCGATTACATGAAGCGCGCCGAGGAGCTCAAAATGCTCCTCGATCAAGGGTACGTGGTGAAGCCCCAGCTGTGCATAGCCAAAACTGAACGAGGCTTGTTTGAATCAACCAAACTAGAGGCAAAGGGGGCGGTGGCAGTGGCGGTGGTGGCGGTGGACAAGTCACCGACCCATTCTCGCTCATGCTGCCGTCGCCACCGGCCGACCTGCCCTCCTCACGCAGTCCAGCCAAGTCTGCTGCGCAGGCTCCTTCATTACCGGCCCAGCCTCTACCGCCCCTTCGTGCGCCTCGCCCTCTAGTTTGTGTTGCTGCTGCGCGTGCTGGTGCCCACCGACACCTGTTGTGCCTGTGTCACAGCTTCCGTACCGCAGACGCCCAGCAGCCCAGCTCCCCAGGCCGCCTCCCTCTCCCTTCCGTGCGTGTGACCTTTCTCTTTCGCCCTTGTTGCCTTGGCTCAACCGCTCACGCTTTACGTCTCCGTGCGTCTCGAGACGCACAGAATGCCACACGAGGCCGGGCTGATCAACATCGAGGAGGGCCAGCTCGGCCGCAATTTTGAGTCCATTTTCGCGGCCTACATCGTCGACAGCCAAGACATTGTCCTACGCGACCCCAACCTGTGCCACCCGCACCAGGCACGCCCCGTTTCTCTCGTCCTCACGTGTGTCGGTGTGCCGTAGTGCGTGCTGCTGACGATTACACTTGCGCAGATTTACAACCTGATCCGGTTCTGCGAGCTCGTGGTGCGCATCAACCGGAAGGTGACCCGCCCCTGTCGGCGCATCCACGTCTCAACGGCCTTTGAAAACGACCTGCAGCTCGACACGCTCCGTTCGGCTCTCGGCGAACTCACCGACAGCCTCCGGGTCCGCCACGCTTCAATGCGCCTCAACCGTCCCCGTTGTGACGTGACCGGCACCGGATTGAAAGTCTGACACGACACAAACACGACAGGAGCACGGGGTGGAGCTTGTGGCCAGCTTCGAAAATCAGGGCGAGCGCGAGGTGGTGTTCTCCAGCGGGTGGACGCTCGTGCTGCCCCACGGTCTCGACATCCACCAGAGCCCCGCGGGCAAGGTGTGTACTTGCATTTTGTTGTTGTGGATTGCCTCTTCCTTCATTGATTCGTGCCACGTCGTATATCCTCTTGCATGTGTTCCAATGGCCATCTCAAGTACCGCCTGGGGGCGTGCGATCTCATGCTGCGGCCGACCAAGCAGAACGTCATTCGCGTCATCCGGCACGCATGAGACCGAGTTTGTGGAGTGTGTACAGCGAAAAAGAGCGAAAACGAAAGCGAAAACGAAAGAACAAAACACGAACACGAAGGGGGAGAGGATAAGGATGCTCTTTGCTGGATGGCGGACAATGGGCTTGAGCGCCAACAACCCGAGGAGAAGGGACCCTCTACACGAGAAGAGGGTCGAAACGCGGTGGGGCGAGTGCAGTGAGAGAGATCGCGCAGTTGGGCGGCTCGTCCTAAACACATGTTCCTACACGCGGTGCTGGAACTTGTAGTTTACATAGCCGGTCTCAATGGCCCTCTTGGCAGTGGGCTCGAGCAGCACACCATCTTCAACCATCCTTGTCACGATCTGTGCGCACGAAGACAGGATGTTAACACAATCAGCGCTCAGCACCATCAGGAGAACAGGCAAGCGAACCTTGCAGATGTATTGCACATCCTCCTTCTCGGTGGAAGTTTCGTCAAAGGCAATGCCAAGGCCGGCCAGCATGGACCTCATGCCGAGGGCCTTGTGCTTGTAGAAGTTGAGATAGACGTCTTTGAGGTTGGCCCATTCGTGGAAGTAGCCCGGCATGTCAAACTTGGAGATGGCGCACTGGCGCGGGATCTGGGTCTTAATGTCCCAGTTTCCGCATGTCACGAAGAGGAACGTGAAGGCAGCTTGCCTCTCCTCTCCCGTTTCGCCATCCTCTGCAGAAGAGGACGAAGTAGCACAACTCAATAAATAGGCCAAGTAAAAGGAATAGTAGAAGGAACGACAAGATGGCGTACCGCTCCGCAAGATAGAGTGCAGCAAGCCATGATTGCCGAGCCAGTCGTTGAACTGCACCAGGGCATCGGTGAACGAGATCGCCTCGGCATACCACTTTTCGGTGAGGCCATACTTGGCGTACTTGCCGTTGATGTATTGGGCCAAGTGCTCCTCCGAGAAAGTCACTGGGCGAACATACCTGCGCCAAGGCCTTGGGTGAGCGCACGGGACGGGAAAACAAAATAAAATCCTTCCAGCGTGAAGATGGAACGCACCTGTGGAACTCATCTTCGACTTCGAGCGTCTTGGCATTCATCAACGCTACGGGGAATTCCAGGATTTCTTGCTTCCCCTCGAGATCGAGAATGAGGAAGTAATCGACGATTTGTTCCTTCTTCTCTTCCTTCTTCTCGTAGTCAGTGCCAGGCGGCTTACCGTAGGGTCGCTGATCGTGGTGGTGATAACCGCCCCTTCCTCGGTGACCCATGTTGTTGTAGCCGCCATATCCACGACCGCCGCGTCCGCCGTAGCCTCGGTTGTTGTGATAGTGATGTTGCTGCTGGTGCTGATGCTGGTACGAATGGTTATTATTGATATAACCTCGGTGATGTTGTTGGTGGTGATGATTGTGAATGTGGTGTTGCTGCAGCTGGTGCGACTGCTGCTGCGGCGGTTGCTGCTGCGGCGGCTGCTGCTGCTGGGTCGCTCCGGCGGGAGCCGAGCCAGCTACATCTCCAGCGGGCGTAGACATGCCTCCTCGGCCTCCCCGCATCCCACCCCGGTGTCCTCCCCTGCCTCTGTTGTTGTTCCATCCACCTCGCTGTTACCCGTCCACGAAGGCAAATTCATTAGATTCAAATTCATTAGATTCAAATTACGTAGAATCAAAAGAACGTACGAAGTGAGCAAACCGGCAACTCTCACCGAACTTACACATCCCCATCGCGTAGAATTTGCAGGGGATGGGAAGAGGGCCAGCAGCCTGGCTCATGTGCGGCGGCAGGGGGCCGTTGTTGTTGTGGTGGTGATGTCCGCCCTGGTGATGTTGTTGGTGATGGTGGCTGCGGTAGTGGTGGTGGCCGCTGCCGCCAGAACCCCTGCCACCACTGTTGTATTCTTCCGAACCCCCACCAGCCGCCTTGACGCTCTCCTCGGCCTCCCCCGTGTAGGTCTCGCTGTGGTCTTGTTGATGTCCTTCCATTTGGGGTACTCGAGGAGAGAGAGGTAGAAGAGGAAGAAAAGATGGAGACGAGACCGCCTGACGTACAACGGGCCAGGAGACAAGTTCACTCTCTTCGAAACAAGGGTAAGAGCAGCCGCCGGCCACCTTCCTTTTCTGCGCGTTGCCTTTTGCGCGGTGGTAATATTTAAATAAAAATAGTGATTACGATCGGACATTCTTGTCATACCGGGAAGAAACCGCCAACAACGACTACAAAGTCCCCTGAGGAAGAGATCGAGGAGAGAGAACGTCAAGAAGAAGGGGAGGGAGAAAAGACTCGCGTTAACGCGCGCAAATCTGTGCCTAAATCGACGATGGACCGCCGTGCATTTATGACCCTAATTATCTGCATCGTGCTTCTCTCCCTCGAGGCCGTTGCGGCTCGCACGCCTGTCGTGGTAACTCCAGGCAAGGGTACTTTTGATCCTGTCCTCGCCCACAGGTTGATCTACTACTCGGCCAGCGCCTACGCGCCGCCTGAGCAGGTTCGTTAGGGCTCCCCCAAGCGTGAGACCTTTTTTTTTTTTTTTTTCCAAATATTCAATATACGCCCGGCCAGGTCTTGGCGTGGCGCTTCCCCAACCCGGAGCTGAACGGCAACCTGTCGGCCACCTTCCAGCCCCTGATGACCTTCAAGTCCAACTACTTCACGAGTGACGCCTTTGCCTTCCTCGGCGTCGACAACGTCAAGCAGGAGCTGATCGTGGCCTTCAAGGGCACGAACGGCACCCTCGACATCCTCCACGACATCGTCGACTCGCTCGACTCGGTATTCCACTACAGCGACCCGTGCACTCTGAGTAGCGGCCAGCAGTACAACATCCACAAGGGGTTCTGCTGGTACTACTCGACCCTCATCGAGGTCGGCCTCGTCACCTCCTTTCTCGAAGTCTATCGCAAGTATCCCAGTTATCGCGTCATCGCAACCGGTACTGTCCTTGTTCTTCCTCTTCTTCTTTTGGTTTGGCGGCTTTGCTGACGTGGCAGCACGTGGTGGGCAGGCCACTCACTGGGCGCGGCCCTGGCGGCGATATTCGCCGCCGACGTGGCGTCAAGCCCGGTTAATGATGACGTCAGGTTGCACCTCTACGCGTTCGGGTCGCCGCGCGTGGGCGACACGGGCTTTGCCGCGGCCCTCAACGCCCTCCCGGTGGACTCGTGGCGCGTCGTCCACTGGAAGGACGTCATCACCCACCTGGCTCCCTGCTGCTCCGGCTTCTGGGGTGCGGCACAGCTTGAGGGCCCTGGTCTTCTCTTCCACCACGCAGATGGCTGATGGTCGCTCGTCTCCACCGTCCTCACACCACAGGGACCAACATCTGCGACGCCACGATGCAGGGCTGCCCGTACCACTACGGCGGTGAGGCCTGGTTCCCGGCCGACATGGAGCTGCCTCCCGTCGGCATCTGCTCCTCGGGTTCGTTGCCATCATCACGCCACGATCAGCGCTCGTCCGCAGAAGCATTGTGATTGCTGACGTGTTGTTGTTGTTGTTGGTGTTCTGTTGTTGTGTGCGTACAGGCGAGAACACGACGTCGTGCTCGGGCTCGGTGGGGATCGACCTGTACGAGGGGGTGTGGCAGCACCTGAAATACTACGGGCTGCGGGTGGGCCGCTTTTCAAAGGCGCCCAGTGAAGCCCTCGCCCTCGAGGCGCAGGAGATCGCCGACTTCCTCGCCGCCGCCAAGCAAGGCCGCCATCGAATTCCACTCGGCCTGCGCAGCCTCCCTTGAGGTTGCTTGCTCTTCTTCCCCATGCTTTTGCCTTTTGGTTTGTTTTTTGTGTTGTTCTGCAAACAAAAGAGTAAAGCTGAGATGTCCATACTACAAGCAACAGGGATGTTTTAAAAAGTATAATATTTCTGTTATGTACAACCAACGTGTCGTGTCTCTTCATCCAGCTACGCTAACCTCCATGTACGAAGCCAGAGGAGAGGCCGGTGGAGAGATATTGCTGTCCTTGCTTGCGCGGAGGGTGAAGCGTGATCGCGAGGCGAGCTAAGCCGCCAGCGTGGACGAGGAGACCGCCGGCAGGCTCACCGTGCTCGCAGGAGGCGGAGGAGGAGGAGGAGGAGGCGCCTCCGGCACCAAGAGAAGGCACTCATAGTTGCGGCCGGCCACGTACTCGCCGCACAAAGCTCTTCGAGCCATGTCCTCGAATTGGTCATAATCTTCGGGACAGTCGCAGTTGAGGCGAGACTCGAGGTTGGGGTTGTAAAGCAGCCACAAGAGCGCGTGAGCATAGTCCACCAGTCGCAGGCACTGGTCCCACTCCTCTGATGGTGTGAAGAAAAAGAACTCATCAGCCTCACCATTCTCGTGCAAACAGTGCAGCCATTTGATGGGACCAGTACCGTCAAGAATGCTGAGGCAGATCTCCTCACCCTCGAGGTTGGGGTGGAGCACGGACGTCTTGCACCGGATGATGGGAGGCCTGGTGGGGTACTCCTCCGTGAGGTCCACAGAGAAGACGATGCGCGCACCGCGGTAGACGCCCTCGTTGGGCGTGAGGATGACCTCGACCTTGGTCAAGTCCTCCTCGGAGGGGAACACAATCGTGATCTGGTCCTGGGCGAAGGACTTGAAGCACGTGTCTCGGAACTCCTTCAGGATGACCTTGTTCAAGCTTGTTGTTGTTGTTGTGGCCATTGCTTTTGTGTGTATTTCAGCTCCTTCTTTGTGTGTGTCTGCTTCCTGTCTGCACTGTTTTAGGTGGAGGTGTTTTTATCTCCTTACCGGTTTTAATTCGCAGAACATTTTTAGTCCCAAAAAATAAAATAAAAAAACAAATTTTCTTGTTAAGGGCGGAAAGAAGATGATGGAAAGCCTCTGCATCATCTTTGTCTTTCTTGTTTGTGGTGTTCTCTTTCCCGTGCAACCTCTGCTGTGAGCCAACTTTGGCACACAGCAGCCGGCCGCAACTCTCCTTGTCCACCCTCTTTTTCCCCTTGCGCCTCTCTTCGTACTACACTTCCTTACGCTCCTCCAGGTGGCGATCACTCGTCGTTGTAGCGCATGTCGCCGATGTTGAGGGTTTCGCTGAGGAAACCGACGCCGATGGTGATGGCCATGGCCAGCGCGCCGCCGTACGTCACTCGGAAGGCGCCCAGCCACAGGTTGGCGCCGCCGAAGAAGGCACCGACCACGCCTGCGCCGCACCACACGATCAGCATGGTGACGACGGCAAGGATGACGAAGAGGACGAAGAGGAAGAAGAAGAAGAAGAGAGTACCTGAGATGGCAAGGAGGATGAGGGAGACGCCCGTGATGGCGCCGATGGCGTACCAGCGGTACGGGATCCAGGCGCCGACGAGGAGCGGGATGGAACCAAAGGTGATGAACATGAAGAAGGAGACCAGGCCAGCGGCGAACGGGCGGGCCTGGGAGAAGTCGCGGATGCCCAGCTCCTCGATGGCGTGCGCCTGGAGGGCGTCCTTGGCCATGAGCTGTCGCGCCACCTCGGTCGCCGTCACCGGGTCAACGCCTCGCTCCTGGTAGAGCAGGCTCAGCTCCTCGAGCTCGCCTTCCGGGTTGTTCTCCAGCTCCCATCGCTCCCTGTCGACCACATCAATTAGCATCGTCGACAACAAGACGATGAGGATGATTGAAGAGGAAGAGGAAGAAGACGCACTTCTCGAGATCGGCGTCCTCCATGTCCTTCTGGGAGGCGACCGAGACGTACTCGCCGACGGCCATGGAGAGCGCGCCAGCAAAGAGCGCGGCCAGCGCGGCGGCCAGGACCTGGCCCTGCGAGTTGGCCTGATTGGCCGCCACGCCGACCTGTGCACGATCGCCACGAGACGTCGCAACCGAATCGCGTGTGAGTGCGGTGCTGCGTGCATGCAGCAAGAACAACGGCTCCGTGGCGCACCATAACAGCGGCCACGGAGACGATGGCATCGTTGGCGCCGAGGACGCCGGCTCGCAGCCAGCCCGCTGTGCCCAGCTGTTGATGGATGCCAAGTAATGTAAGTACGATCAGGACTCACGGGAGGAGGAGTGTCGCGTACGGTTGACTTGTGCTTCTCGCCGTCAACGGCGGGGAACAGCCCCAAGAGATCTTTGATCGCTTGGAACCGGCTCGTCGGCTGCAACAAGTTGGTATCCTCTAAAAATAAAACATGGTCGGTTAAAATCAACATCGACTCAACAAAGCATGCTTGGCCAATTATTTAAAATTGAGAAAAATCATAACGGAATCGTTTAAATTGTGTATGATTTTTTCACTCACCTCCAAGGCCGGCCATGTGATGTACGAATGAAAGATGAAAGACGAAGACGGAAGACAGGGGAAATGACTACACTTCAGCAAGTGCGATGAGCAAATCAAAACGGCGAAAATGACGCGAGAAAAGCGAGAGAGCCGGCGAAATTGGCTGGAAAAGCGAAAAACGGAGCTCGGACCGTTGCTCACCAGGTGGCAGGCGGATGCGGCGCTTGTTAGCTCAAGTGCACTGCACGTCCTCGTGCAGAATTATGTAGGCCAGTAAGTAACCATAACAGTCGGTCTTGATGGGAGGTGGTCACACGAAGAAGGGCTCAGGGCAGGTCAGCCAACAAGGCCTACTTGTATGGAAAGAGTTGTGATTGACACATAACTTAACCATGACGAATGTGCTTCAAGATATCACTGGGCACACATTGGATACGTTGTAGTTTACAACAAGGGCCTGCCTAAGGTGAGTACTTTGCCGAACGGTCACGCCCCACCAGAGTTTTGCCACGGGGCCACGTCGGGCAATAAGAAGGAAAAGCCGCCGAAACTGACGATGGAAGTGCCTATTGCGGTGGACAGCGCCAACACAACAACCGCACGACACGAAGGACAACCAAAAGCACTGAGAAGAAGAACTGAGAAGCAAGAAGACACGCGTCACGTAAAGCTTTACATCGGCTGCCCCACCACGCCAAAGACCTCAAACATTAAATCAATCGAGAACACACGAACATGCAAGCAGAAGCGATGTTGCAGACCGGGGCTGAGGATGAGAGGCCCATCATCTTTGAAGAATTAGCCTTTGTACGCCAGACATGGTGAGTGTTGTGGCACCGCTGGCTAATTGCGATTTATGTAAAAAAATCTTTGTGCAGCTGCCCTCGTTGGGCATCAGCAGCGATTCTATCTCGTTCACAGCGATCAGCATGGAGTCGGATAAGAATCTATGCGTGCAAGAGCAGGTATCTTCTTTTACTTCCGCACTGTAATCAAGAGATCGAAACGAAACTCGTTCTTGTGTTTCCCGCTGACCTCCCTGGCCAGCCGCCCATCCCAGGACGTAGCACCGGCAGTATCGCCATCGTCGATATCCCCAGCGCCTCGTTGCGCGGACGATTTCCAAGTAGCGCCGACTCAGCCATCATCAATCCTAAACTTCCACTACTCGCCCTTCTTGGTACCAAAACGCGCCTCCTCCCACCTCATCCTCATCCTCGCACGGGCATTTAGGCTCATGTCTCCTCTGCAACCTCAGCCAACAAGAAGCTTGAAGTCTACGACATGGACAAGAAGGCGAGAGTGACTTCATGCGAGAGTCCCGACACAGTGGTCTACTGGCGATGGGTGTCCACAACCATGATTGCCTTCGTCACCAAGACCGCCGTCTTCCACTGGCCTGCTGTCCACAAGAACGGCAGTACGTTGCCACCCTCGTCCTAGTCGTTCTCCATCCTGCCTCACATCTCACACTTTCTTCTTCGCCCCCATCTGGTCAGCCGCGGCCGCGCCACAGCCCTACAAGTTCTTCGACAGGCACGCAAGCATGAAGGGCATGCAGATGATCAACTACCGCACGACGAGCGTGCCCGACCCCGCCAACCCGAGCCGCACCATGCCCGTGGGCTGCCTCGTGGGTATCGCCAAGGAGGGCGACCGCATCGCGGGCCGCCTGCAGCTCTTCTCGTCGGAGAAGAACACAACTCAGACACTCGACGCCCACGCTTGCTCCTTCGTGCGCTACGGCAAGTCCAACTCTCGCCGCCTCTTCTGCTACGCCACGCGTACTCCCTCGGAATCCAAGGTATGTACACGATCTTATTTTTAATGTTATTCTTTATTTATTTTTATGGAAGCGCTGTGAAGAGGAAGCTGATTATGGCCTGATGATGGCAACGATGAGCAGTTCCATGTGTACGAGTTGTCGCCGCCCAAGGACACGACGTCGGAGAAGCCCTTCAAGCGGAAGAGCTCGCCCATCTACTTCCCGCCCGAGGCGGCGGCCGACTTCCCCGTGGCGATGCAGGTGAGCGACAAGCACAAGGTGGCCTACATCATCACCAAATACGGCTACCTCCACATCTTCGACATCCCGTCGGCTGAGCTTATCTACATGAACCGCATTTCGGCCGACACCGTCTTCACAACCGTCCCCTCCGGCTCTGGTTCCTTCCCCTACATACTTTGCTTTATCTTTTCTCACACTTTTATTTTTATTTTATTTTTGAAATTTTAATTTTAATTATTAATGGTATTGTTGTTCGCTACTTTATGTCGGCTGGTGCTGACCATTTTTATTTCCATGGGCTTTACACCACAGGGGGCATTGTGGGCGTGAACAAGTCGGGCCAAGTCCTGTCGGTCCGCCTGAACGAGGACGCCATCGTCTCCCACATTGCGTTCAAGCTTGACAAGCAGCGATTGGTACCGTAGACACACGTCCCCACCCCAAACCTCGCACAAGGCCTGATCTCGAGGTGGGTGGGGGGCGTGCGGCAATCTCAGGCGTCGCGCTTTGCGGCCCGGAACGGGTGGCCCCTGACCCATTTGCCTCGCCAGCTGGACCAGCTCCTGCGCCAGGGCCAGTACACGGACGCCGCCACCCTCATCTTCCGTACGCGCCCACCTTTGCTCGGCCTCGGCCCAATCGTTTTTCGTCGTCTGACGAACGAGCGAACGTGGGCTGGTCTCGTGGCGCGCAGAGTACCCGAACGAGGACCTGCGAACGCCGGAGAACTTGCAAAAGTTCATCAACGCGCCGTTCACGCCGGGCCAGGTCACGCCCGCCATGCAGTACTTCAACCTGGCCCTCACCAAGGGCCGGCTCACCCGCAACGAGACCCTCGAGCTCGCCCGCGCCGGTACGCCACGCCGTCATGATGATGGAGATGATGAAGACGACGCTGATGGTGATGATGTTTATGTCGACGCAGTCCTGAAGCAGAACCGAGGGGACCTGCTCACGACGTGGATGCAAGAGGACAAGCTCGATCCCAGCGAGGAGCTGGGCGACTTGGTGGCTGCGGTCGACCCGCGGCTGGCGTCGACCCTCTACCAGCGGGTGGGCGCCCACGAGAAGGCCCTCCGCATGTTTGTCGAGGCGGGCGAGGCCCACCGGATCGTGGCCTACTGCGACGCCACGGGCTACGTCCCCAAGCTCGACTTTGCCGCGCAGATCGCCAACTTCCTCCAGACCAACCCGCCCCAGGCCATCGCGCTTGCCGTTGGCGTCCTCGAACGCACCCCGCCTCTCCTCCCGGTCGAGAAGGTAAATTTATCTTCAATTTACTATTCTATTTTGAATTTATAAATTAATTTGGGTTGTGTGTGCTGCAGATAATCGAGCTGTTCGTCCAGGCGCAGCGCTTGCCCGAATTGACCAACGTGTTCCAGATGGCCCTCAAGCACAACAAGCCCGGTATGTTCTTTGCTCTTCTGACACTCGACGATGATGATGCGTCCACGTGAAACTCACTCCCTCCCCTTTCGCTGGTGCCCTATGGCCCTCCGCAGAGCAAAGTCACGCGCAGACGCGATTCCTCGAAATGCTGCTGTCCACCGGCCAAGTCCCCATCGCCGGTTCGTCGCCCCACCGCTCCGCTCTGCTGTTGCTGCTACTGGAAAGGTGTCAGGTGAAGCTCATTTACGGTTGGTTGTGTTGTGCGTGCGGTCCAGACCGAATCCTGACCACCAATGCGCTGACGTATTTCGACCTGGGCTACATCTCCATGTTGTGTGAGAAGGCCGGCCTCTACGACCGGGCCGCCTACCTCCGCGGCCGGATGAGCCAGCGCAAGTAAAGTAGTCGGCCTCCTCCTGCTGACATGATGATCCTGCTCCCCCCCCCCCTTCTCAATGTAGTCACCACCACCTTCTCGCACACGTCATTCCATTTTTGCTTTCCCTTCCGTCCTTCTTGGTCCTTCTTTTCGTGGATGAAAGTTGTAGATTGTATTGTTGTTGTTGAAGATGATCGAAAAAGACAAAAAGAGAATTGCGGTGGTGAAACAGGGAAGCTGAACTGGAGGTGGATGTGAAGTGGTGAGAGCGCGAGTGAAGAAGGGAAAGCGAAGATCTTCGCCTCTAACACGCAAAAATGGTGGAGGAGGATGATGATGGATGCAATGATGGTTGGGATGATGATGATGATGATGTCTGCGGAAGAGAAGTGCCACGGTCGATGGGGGGTGCTGTGCTGTCTTACGGGCAGAAGGGGACGTTGATCTGACCGCCGCCCGAGCCGCGCAGGGTGGCCGCGACGACCTGGCCCAGCACGAGGCCGTTCTGGAGGGTCACGCTCGAGTTGGGCGCCAGCAGAATGCCTGCAGGCCCGAGTGGGTGAGCCAAGAAGAACAATGACGATGGTGAGGACGGTGATGACGACGTACCAGGGAATTGGAAGCCTTGGATGACCACCTGCGGGGCCTCGCAGATGTTCCAGACGATGGAGGTCAGCGGCACGGCGCCGACGTCGACGAAGAAGTTGGAGAACGTGGCCGTTCCGTTGCCCACCACGTTGATGACCACCTCCTGGACCGTGTTGCGGTCGAAGTTGACCAGGCGCAGGCCCGCCGCGGTGCTCAGGTCGCTGGCCTGCACGACAAAGGACTCGTTGGCCCCGCCCGTGGCGCGCAGGGTGATGCCGCCGAAGCCGTCGAGCTCGGCCTGCGTCGAGTTGGTGCCATTGGCCGTAGCGGCACTGCACAGACCCGCGGACGTGTTGCGCAGTTCCTGGGCGGCCAGAGTGAAGTTGATGCCGCTCAGTTGGGTCACGTTGCCCACGACGAGGCGGCCGCCGTTGCCGAACGAGGGCAAGTTGACGATGGTCGCGTTGGCCGAGGCTACGAGGTTGCCGCAGAAAAGTCGACCGTTGGTGAAGTCGACCGAGCCGCTGCCCTCGACGACGATGCCGAAGCTGGCCGCCTCGGTGGCATTGCACACCGCACGCTGGTTGACGCCGAAGCTGCTGAGACGGAGTCCGCCATTGACGGCAATTGTGCTCTCGACATCGCCGTTGGTCAAGTCGACAGCGAACGAGGTAGACGAGGCGTTGTTGGAAGACGAAGACGAGTTGCCCAGCACGAAGGCGCTGTTGAGGCCGATAAAACCGCCGAGGAGAGTGTTGGGCGGGCACGTAGCGAGAGGGCTCGGGGAAGGAGAGGCGGGAGCTTGGCTGGGCAGCGGCGAGGCCACCACCACGGACGAGGGCGACGCGGACGGCGAGGCGGCACGGCTAGGCGAGGCCGAGGCCGAGGCAGAAGCGGACGGCGAGGCCGACGCTGACGGAGAAGCCGAGGCGGAAGCAGAGGGAGAAGCCGACGCAGAGGGAGAAGCAGAGGCCGAAGCCGAGGGAGAAGCCGAGGCCGATGCGGACGGAGAAGCCGAGGCCGATGCAGACGCCGAGGCCGACGCTGACGGAGAAGCGGCACGGCTAGGCGAGGCGGACGCCGAAGCGGAGGCCGACGCGGACGGGGAAGCCGACGCGGATGCGGAGGGAGAGGCCGCACGGCTAGGCGAGGCCGACGCCGAAGCAGAGGCCGATGCCGAAGCAGAGGCTGAAGGGGAGGCCGACGCCGAGGCGGAGGGAGAAGCCGAACGGCTAGGCGAGGCCGATGCCGAAGCCGAGGCAGAAGCCGAGGCCGAAGGGGAGGCTGATGCCGAGGCGGAGGGAGAAGCTGAACGGCTAGGCGAGGCCGACGCCGACGCAGATGGAGAAGCCGAGGCTGACGCAGACGGAGAGGCCGACTGGCTGGGCTTATTCGAAGGAGAAGCAGACCGGCTGGGCTTGCTCGAGGCCGACGGCGAAGCGGATTGGCTTGGCTTGCTGGACGGAGAAGCGGATTGGCTGGGCTTGTTCGAGGGCGAAGCAGACTGGCTGGGCTTGCTCGAAGGAGAAGCCGATTGGCTGGGCTTGCTCGAAGGCGAGGCAGACTCACTGGGCTTACTCGAAGGCGAAGCGGATTGGCTTGGCTTGCTAGACGGAGAAGCAGACTGGCTGGGCTTGTTCGAAGGCGCTTCGCTGGGCTTGTTCGAGGGCGACTCGCTAGGCTTGTTGGACGGCGCTTCGCTGGGCTTGTTCGAGGGCGCTTCGCTGGGTTTGGTCGACGGTGCTTCGCTGGGCTTGTTCGAGGGCGCCTGGCTAGGCTTGTTGGACTGATTTTCGTCACCGGCGGAGACACTGGCCACCAAGAGGCAGCACAGGAGGACGCAGAGCCAAAGCTTCATCATTGCGATCAATCAAACGGAAGGTGGTTTGCCAAGAGCAGGAAAGGTAAGGCTGGTTCGGTTTGCTGTTGGCTTGTTAGCTTGATTGCTGGCTTCGAGAGTCTTTGGGGCACCATTTATCCCGAGCAGCTTCCAATGAGCTTGCTGCAGCGCGTCGCCTTTCACGTCGCCTTTGAGGTGGAATCTCAGCCTGGCGGCCAGTGGAACTGCAGGAGTTGAGAAGGCGATGACCACGATCGTGAGTGCCCCTACCATAAACAGGTCTGTTTATGAGCAGACGAACGGTGGCCATTTGCGGAAATGCAGAAATCAGCCATCTGTTCCCCACCAGCCTGAGGCGCTCTAACTTACTCAGTCCGTCGTAAATGTTGAGTGGATTATTAAATACTCAATGCAATTATTTGGCACGCCCACACTCTGAGGACCCAAATGTTTTCTGTCGAGGCAGTGCATGTGTTAGAGAGCCGCCTTTGGAGGACTGGAGGCCGACAACATGCCTGTGAGGGTTTTGGCCGCCAAGGCCCCTAGCTCGACGGTCCAGCAGTCCTCGGCAACCCTACACACCCAAAAACCGTTGATCGCAAAGATACTGAACTTTGCCATTTTGGATCGCTTGATGCAAAACAGAACAATTTCTATCTTCGTTGTCAATGGCCCAGTGGATACGTCCGGAGGTGAACAGGCAGATCAAGTTGGGTGTCGAGCTCCATGCATGACAGATCGTTACAGGGCTAGAGAATAACGGCATAGTGGTTCCCAAAAAGGTTGCAGCGCTGAACAAGACGCATGACGTACCACTGATGTCTCGTTGCGGGTGGTCTCCACTCGAGCGCTCCAGGCGTGTGGTCTTACGATCGGCCACATTTCGGCCGGTAGCCCACCAAGTGGCTTCATGGCGCTCGACTCTTAAGAGAGATGGGCGAGTGGCCATACTTTGTACACGCACCTCACAACAACTGGACGAACTATGAAGAGCTCGATGCTGCTGGCACTCTTTTTCCTGGGCCTGCTGGCTGGCCACGCATTTGCTGCCGGCACTGATGGTACTACTTGGCTTCTCCTTCTTGCGCGCTTTCTTCTATATGTTGACCTGCTGCCGCTGCAGGAACGGTGATTGTGGGCACAGTCGCCACCACGACCAAGGCCGCCACCGTTGCCTCTACCTCGGCCACCGAGCAGGTACGAATAGATTTCTCCCTGCAGGCTAAGTATCATGACCGTGCAAAGACTTACGTCGAGACCACCTCGCTTGCAGTCTCTTCTCTGGGCCTACCCGACGGCAACCTCGCACGCGACGTCGCTCCGCCCGTTTTGGATGAACCTGTCCTGAAGAGAAGACGAATAAAAATGGCGGGAAATTGACTCTTCTTGCACACAAAAGCAGAATAAAAGTTTGATGGACTTGGTGACTGCGGCACGTCTGCTGGCGAGCAACTTCTTCGTGGCCACGCCCGCGCGGATCCTCTTTGAGCGCGCCGCATGCAGCCGGCCCTCCTTGCTTGAACGCCACCTCCCGCCAAGTTCGGCGGTTGTTGGGCGAGGGAAATCTCTCCTCGGCTCCTCATCCTCGTCGTCATTCTTCACCCCCATTTCCTCCATCTGGAGCGTTCTTTCGGGCGGTGGAGAGGACACTGTGAACGGCCTACTTCATGTGGCTCACGCCAGTCTATGGACCTTCAGCGTGCCGTTCATCCAGAGCGCAGTGTTCGAATCTGCCCAGGGTTCGTCATTATTATTTATTTTATTTTCAAAATCTTTTTATTAAAGCTCTTGGAATTGATAACAAGTGCTGGTGCACAGACTACTTGTTCTTGTTGTACTCGCTGTACGGGCGAACAAGGCAGACCCTCGATGAGAACTTCCGACCCTTCCTCTACGGCGAGATTGCGCGCCCGGTCAACGTGGCCGCCTCCACCATCGCCTACGCGGTAGGAAGCCTCTCCTCACCTCCCCATGCGCCACGCCCACGATGGGCCGTCGTCATTGACTGGACTGCTTTTGCCTCTTCTACGGCATCTAGGCGAGCTTCCCCTTCTTCCTGTGCGCGTTCGGGGTGCGCGGCAACAAGCCCGACCAGTGGGACAAAATCCCAGCGCCCTTCCTGCCGTCGAGCAAGCGAAAGGTGCCCGTCCTCGCGCTCCCGCTCTTCATCGCCATCGCCCACCTGCGCACGTCGCTCCTCCATGGCACGGCGGCGCGCGACCACTTGCACCGCCTGTGCCTCCGGGTGCTGCCCTCCTCCTCGGTCGGGGACTTCGTGGTCGAGCACCCAGGACGACCCCAATCGGGCGCGGTGCAAGTC
>NAVB01000522.1:0-16037 GCA_002179805.1 Acanthamoeba lenticulata
GCGGGAGGAAGTAGATTTGGGGGGGGGGGGTACCGGTGGAGCTTGGGCACGAACTCGGGCATCACAAAGTCGTCGGCGATCTGCGGGAGGGCCCGGTTGATGTTCTGGACGGCCAGGTACTGGTCCCGCGCCCGCTTGGATCGTTTCTCCACCTCCTCCACGTAGTCTGAGAACTGCAAAGCCCCCACCAAAATCGCACACGCGCGCGCGTGTGCGACTGGATACACGTAAGTGGCGACCCGTGCCATCATCACCATCACATTGCTGCACATGTGCACAGGCGAGAGGCGCGACCTTGACGTTCTTGGTGAAGTAGGTAGTGCCCTGGCGATAGGCTGCCGTGTTGGTCTTGTGGCGCACCTCCACTTCAATGTCGCCCAAGCGCTGCTTGAGGTAGGGCAGGGTCCACTTGGCCTGGACAGGCCATGTCTCCATCCAACCGGTGATCACAAGTGGCAGATTCCTGCAAGGGGGTGCCCGTTTGTTGACCACTGCCGTAGAAAATCGCGGAAAATCGACAACTAAGATGGGAGTGTACTTTTTGAGGTAGTCGCGGTGTATCGTCTCCACGTCGGGGTTGTGCAACCGCGGCACATCACGGAAGGAGACTAAGCCCCCAGTTCTTCGCGATGTGGCTTCCATCTTGTTGATGAGGGATTAAGCGCGAACACGGCGCATTGGAGGTATTGGTGAACGGTCAAGAAAACCGAGTGCGAATTGGGCGACAAGAACACTCTATTCACCCACCAATCAGCGGTTTGCAGACCGAAAAGGGGCCAGAGCGCGCAGCAGCCAAAGCTTTCTTCAGCCAAGCTCACCTTGCGTGGACAAGCTATGCGGAGGGCATACCTTCTGTTGCTCGTGTTTGTGGCGGCTTTTGCCGTTGGCCTCGCCGACAATGCGGCTGTGTGCGATGCGGAAGGGGAGTGCCGCCTTGCACCAAATGAAGGCCTCGGACTAGAGCACGGCCTAGAGGCGCTCATGGAGTGGGTCGGGCAGAGCGTAAGCACGGTCGACGTGAAGAGCCTCCTTACGGAGTGGGCTGCTCCGGGACTGGTGGTGGAGGCCAGTGGCACCCCCAACGTGCCGTGGCGAGGGCGCTATGTGGGCGTCGACTCTGCTGCAGCCTTCTTTCGTCGCCTGCGCCATGGCCTCTTTCCCGACGCCACCACCGAGAGCGCCACCACGTTCAACGTCAGCCGAGGCGGGTTACAGAGGTCAACGGCCGCAATGGGCTCCGGAGGCTACGTCGTGCGCTGGACTCCTTCGGAGCAGAGCCCGACCGTGGACGTCAAGCGCACGGAGTGTGAAGCTTGGCTTGTGGCTCGAGCGGACGACAACGGCCGCCTCGAGCATTTGGCTGTGAACCACGTGCACTCGTTGGCCTGCGCGGCAGCCTTCCGCACGCGTGCCCAGCTTGCATTCGACGGCGCCTTCGCGCACTTTTTCCGGCTGGACTATGCCGCCTTCCGCCAATCGTTTGCGCCGGATGTGGTCTTCACGTGGCACGGCGATGCGGTACTTACCCCATCCCCTCCCCGCCTCTCCTCTCCTGTCCTCTCTTCCACTTCTGCATCGGAGGGCCTGGCGCGCGTGGGGAAAGCAATGGCCTGACATGTGACCGACATGCGCGATGAACCCAGCCGCTGGGTAAGCTCTTCCACGGCAATCAAGATGGGCTAAGCGAGTTCATCAAGACGCGTGTGCAGATCTTCCTCCAGACATGTGCGTGCATGCACTCCTCCGCTTGCTCGCTTTCATGTGTGCAGACCCGTGACGCTCACGAGGGCAACAATATGGGCAGCTGTTGAGTTTGAGCCCATCGTAGCGGATGAGACCAGCGCCTCATACTACGTGGTACGTGGCCTTGCTTTCTCTTCTTTCTGGCGCTTCTGTCACCACCGGAGACCCACCAGATGAATGCGTCGGCCCCGCCTTCTCACCATAATTTTAAACAGGTATTCCGACCGCTTACGCTCCGGGCTACGGGCCAGGACTTTGGCGAAGTACGGGGACTGCTGGTGATCAGCATCGAAGAGGCCTCAGGTCTCATCGCCCAGTACCAGATGACCCTCCTAGACCACCGAGTCAATGGCGCCCTCGCTCGCTACCTGGCCAGCGGGGCGTCCTTGTAAATGTGTTTGTTTGCCGGGATAAATCCTCGAACGAGAGTGTGTCGCGTTAAGGTGGCGCATGGTTCTCCGGCTCCCCCTGTTGTGGCTACTCCGGCTCAATCTTCGCTTGTGCCTGCCGCTCCCGCTCATCCCGTCGCTTTCCCACTCTCATCCTCGAAATGAACACTGTCATCTACTATGCTGCCCTCCGCGGTATTGACTACATGAGCGAGGCCGTTGCCGTTGAGGCCGCCCCCGCCAAGACTGAGACCAAGCCCTCCGCCCCTGCCCCCGCCAAGAAGGAGGCCGCCCCCAAGAAGGTTGAGGAGGAAGTGGACGAGGACGACCTTTTCGGAGGCGTCGATGAGGAGGAGCTCGCTGCCGAGAAGAAGAGGCGTGAGGAGGACAAGAAGTCCAAGAAGAAGGTCGAGGAGATCCAGAGGTCCAACATGTACGCTTTTCTTTCCGTATCACTTCTTGCTATGCCATTAATTCACAAAATTCAAACCAATTTTCATTGGATCATTGTACTAATTTACGCCACTTGCAGCATCTTCGATGTCAAGCCCCTTGGTGATGACACTGATCTGCACGCTATGGAGGCTGTCGTGAGGGCCATCACTATTGATGGTCTCACCTGGGGTCCGTCCAAGTTTGTGGACATTGCCTACGGTGTAAAGAAGCTCCAGATCAGCTGTGTGGTCGTTGATGACAAGGTACGATGTTTTCCTCTTTTCCTTCTTTCTCTGTTATTTTTGTGATCCTCGTTTTGCAACAGCGCTTGTGTGCTTACGCGTCGGTTGTTTTGCAGGTCTACACGGAGGACATTGAGGAGCAGATTATGGCTCATGAGGACCTTGTTCAGTCCGTCGATATCGCTTCTTTCACCAAGGTGTAAGAAGGCCCTCATCAACTCGAGTTTGCTCGGCGCAATAAAAGGCCCCAACCTCTCTCCTCCCACTCGTGCTCGCGCCCGTTGGTGTTGGCACCCTAAGGGCCAAGGGGCAGGCTGCAAGGGCGTACCGCCTGTAGCCCCTCCGTGAAATTTCGCCGGCGGCGCCACACGCCCGCCTCGGAAGGACTGGTACTGCTCTCGCGAGAAGAAAGCGGAGGACGTGTGAACGTCACCGCTACACGCGTGCCTTGCTCGCGAGGGTGGGCTCTTTGGCTTGGCCTCGGGACTGCAGATCGTCTAACGGCCTTCGTTCTCGCGGAACCTGAGGCGGAGAGGAAGAGGGTTTGGGGCATCGTACCCGAAACGAACCTGCTTCTATCTTTTTTTTTTTTCTACACCATTACCACCACCCAGCGAGAGAAAGTCAAGCACCTTCACTGAAAGCCAAGGGGACATGAGCAATAGTCCAGTACAAGAAACCAGGGGAGCCTACGCCGACACGGACGCCTTCGTGGGGCTGGTCTTTGCCATATCGGGCAAGTTTAGCGAGTCCCACGCGGCCCTTTCGGCCCTCATCAAGCGCCACGCCGGCGACGTGAAGGCCTCCGTCACCAAGGCGGTTCGTCCCTCACGCTGCACCCCCTCCTCCTCTCCCCTCCCTCTCTCTTCACTTTCTTTGGCTCGTGTTCTGCATTGCCTTGCGGCCAAAAACCCAAGACAGCAACGCGCTCACATGCAACCATTCGCGAACCCTTCACACACGCGCGCGTGCATGTGGGCCTCCGCCCAGGTCACCCACTTGGTGTCGACCGTGGACGACTTTGGGGCGCGGTCGCACAAGGTGGACAAGGCCCTCGCCAATGTACTTCACCCCCCCCCCGCAATCCCCATTTTGCAATAAACGTTCAACAGCAACGCAGCAGCAACAGCATTGATCCGACCATTCATTTGGGGGGGATGCAGGGCATCCCGATCGTCACAGAGCGCTGGGTGCGCGAGTCCATCGAGGCCAATGAAGTGCGCCCACTCCTCCTCCTCTTCCTGCTCGTCTCTCTCTCTCTCTCTCTCTCTCTTGCTTCTTCTCGAGCTCGAGACAACTGACGCGGGCGTGTGCGTGTGTGTGTCTCAAAAAAGGCGTTGCCGCTTCGGCCAGAATACGTGCTGCACGCGGGCAACCAGCCCCTCGCCGAGTCAGAGGAGGCCACCGCCGTGAAGGCCTCTCCTCGCAGTATATATACATACGCCCCTCTTCTCCCCCCCCCCTCCGCCTGAAAAAGGGGAAGCATAATACCTCCGAGGAAAGGAAAGCAAAGGAAGGAAGGAAGGGGGTCTCACCAGAACGCGGGGGGGGGGGATTGGCCAAGCAGCGGCCTCCGTGGACGAGGGGACCAAGGAGGAGGAGGAGGAGGAGGAGGACGAGGGGAAGAAAGCCGGCGATGCGCGCGAGCTGCAGCAAAAGTCCCAAACTGGTGCGCAGGAGGCCGCAGCCACCTCGGCCGAAGAGGCGGGAGCGCTCGCGGCGACGCCGAGCCTTTCGATCGATGAATCCAAGCTGCCGTCGGCCATCCTCACGCAGGCCAAGGACGCCTCGCTACCGGTGCTCCACCCGACCATCGGCGACATGCACCCGGCCGCGCCCTCGCCTCCGCCCGCCCCATCCCTCTCCGCGGCCACGACGACCATCGTGCCGCCTCCTGTCGCCGAACTGCCGACGGCCGTGCAGCCGCCGCGCTCTGCCGAGCAGCAGGCGGCAACCCCTGCGGCCCCAGCTGACGCGCCGTTGTCCCCGGTCTCCGTGGCCGAGGGCGTCGAGTCCATGGTCGACGTCAACGCGCCTGCCGCTCCGTCGGCATTCACGCCCACGGAGGAGACGCTTCAGATCGAGCATACGGCGGCTGCCAGGATCCCGCCCCTGCCATCTCCCTCGCGCGAGGCGCTGCAGGAGGCCGCGGCCTCCGAGGGCGACACCATGGTCACAGATGCCGACGCCGGAGAGGAGGCCCACGCCGGGGAGAAGCGGAAAGCGGAGGAGCCTCCCGCGCCTGTCGTCGAGCCCGAAGCCCCGCCCGCCAAGCGGCGCAAGCTCGAGAATGAAGAACAAGCCGCGGTGGAGGGCGCTGAACAGTTGCAGGACGAAGGGCGGCCTGAAGGCGGCTCCGCCCAGCCCGCCCCTACCACTGAGGCCTTGCAAAGGGCTCCACCCGCCGAAGGCAGCACTGGGAGCTCGGCGGTGCTTCCGCCCTCGCAGGCTTTGTCGCTGCCCGTGGCGCCTCCTCCGGCCATGGATGTGACCCCGTCCGGTAAGTGCATGGCCCGCTGCCTTTTTCTCCCCCACCACTTCTTCTTTCGCTCTACACGTGGCCCAAGCGTCGCCTAATCCCCCCTTCCACTGATCATCAGGCGCGGAGACCGGAGGCCCCACTGCCATGGATGTCACCCAGCGGGCCTACCACCTTAAGGTCCTGCAGCGCAAGGAATACTCGGCCAGCACCGCACACGAACTGGCCGGGTTGGTCGAGAAGCAGCTGCTTGAGGGTATCAATGTGCACAACGGTGCGAGTTTGTGCCATCCAAGCGTTGGGGGGGGGACTCGTTCTCACGGGGGGATCTGAGGTGCAGACTCGACCGTGGGCCTCGGCTCACTGGCGGACGTGTTTGCCCGCGGAGTGGACGGCGGAGCGGTACTCGTCGAGAACGTGCGAGACTACACGGGAGAGGACTACTACAACATCATCACCTATGCTCGACAGGGTCGCGAATTCGGCAGCCTTCACCGCAACGACGAGATCCTGGCCGTGGGACTCGTGCGCGATGTACGTGTGGCCCTTCGCTGCCTTGTGAGCGTGAATACGTAAGGCCTCAACATGGGAATCAACAAAAACTACAATAGGGAACCTTCAGCGCCGTACGGGCGGAGGATCAATCCCTCATGGAGCGGCTCTTGCACATCCATCAGCCCATCGTGCCCATCAGTGCATCGCCCGCTTCTTCGTGAAGCTTCGCTTCCCTCACCAGGGGAGTAGGGGGGTTGTTCCAAACATAGCAAGCGAGAGACGCGATGCAGAAAAATAGAAGAGCAAATTAAATAAAAAAGCAGTTTGTGAGAACCGCCAACACCTCCCCAAATCTTTGTTTGGGCCGCGGGGGAAGGAGGGCAGTGCGACTTGGCCGCTTGCGCGCGGTCCGCGGGAGGAAGCAGCTCTCTCCTCACTGAATGGCGCCCTCCTTCTTCAGGGCAGCCACCAGCTCCTGGACGGACTCCACGATCTTGCCGGCCTCGCGCTTGGGCGGTTCAGTGACCTTGAGCACCTTCACGGGGCTGGTCGTCTCCACGCCCAGCTCCTGCGGCGTGAACCTGTGCCGCTCTCTGGCGTCAGAAATCCGCTCTCGCTCTTTCTCTCTCTCTCTTTTTCCCTTTCTCCATCTCTAGCGAGGCGAACGTACTTGGCGAGGGGCTTGCTCTTGGCCTTCATGATCTCCGGCAGCTTGGCGAAGATGGGCTCGTTGAGCCGCAGATCGCAGGTCAGCACCGACGGCAGCTTCAGCTTGAGCGTCTGCAAGCCCGTGTCGGTCTCCCGGATGCACTCCACCTGCTCGGGCTCGAACTTGAGGCGGTAGGCGTGCGTGCCCTGCTCCCCCGAGGCACACACAGAGACACGGACGTGGCACCGGCCACACGTAAGAAGACACACATAGAGGTGCACAGCGCGGATATTTGAGAAACCAAAAAAAAAACAAAAAAAAACAACAAAAACGAAAAACAAAAAAACACATAGGGCGACGTTGTGGCTGTCCAAGTGACGATGAACGACGGCACCGCCGGCTTCCTCGCACTTCCCCGTCGCGGTGCAGCGGAGCTCGATAGCGCCTCCCCGGCCGATCAGCACCTCACTGTACGCAGCCTTCAATCGTCCTCTTCATTGCCTTCTGCTCTGGTGTGGCGTTCGTTGACGGCCACCCGTGAACGTCACCAAAAAACACGTGTTTAGAACGACACCATCGCACAACTCGAGAAGATGCTGGAGGCTCTGCGCCAAGGCCAGGCCAGCGTGCGACGGCTCCGCATGGAAGAGCTCACCACCAGCGCCACGACCAACGGCGCCCAGAAGCCGATCACTGCTGTCGAGAACGACGGCGCAGTCGGCGAAGGCGTCGACGGCGCCGGACTCTCGCAGTCGCCGACGGAAGACAAAACGATGACGACGACGACAAAGCCAAACGACCTGAAAAAGGTCTCGTCCTTCCCGTCGCTCCCATCCCACCTCAACGAGGTCGCTGGCGACCGGCCGGCCACGGGCACGCCGCAGCCCTTCCGCAAGTACGGCAAGCGCGAGCGGACCGCCACGCCCTTTGGCCAGTCGCCGGAACGCGTCGTCGGCTCGGCCATCAACCCGCGCACGCGCGAGATGGTGCATCATGCCCGCCAGCGGTCGCCCAGCTCGCAGGGCTCGTCATCGCCCTCGTTGACCGGCTCCGACGCGGCCATCACCAACGGCCGACTACGCAGTGCCTACTTCAACCCACCGACCCGCAAGATCGCCCTCGGCTCACAGCGGACATCGCGCATGGTGTGCTTTCTCGTCGTCTTAGTCGTCGTTCTCCTCCTCCTCCTCCTCCTCGTCGTTGCTGATAACACTTGTGCGTGCTGTTTGCAGGAGAAACTGAGGAACATACAGATCGGGTCGCTCATCGGGAAGCCGCTCGGTTGGACCAGCGGTGAGGAGGAAGTGCGCGACTTCCGGGCGAAGATGGCGCGCCTCTTTGACTTTGACAACTGGGAACTGGGCGAAAAGGGCTTTGCCAACGTCCAGCAGGCACGCATGCGCGCTTCTTCGCTCGGCTGGCTGGCTGGCTGGCTGGCTGCTGTTATCGTTTTGCGTTTGTTGGTTGTTGTTCTGACCGCGCATGCATGTTCATCTCTCGCCCATGGCGCAGGTGTCGTCCAACAACTTTGAGTTGCCATTGGCCGCCGAGCAGGTGCGGGTCAAGCTTCACTTCCCGTCAGGCTCGCTCGTGCGCACGCTGCTCTGCTCGGCCAACGACTCGGTCTACGACCTCGGTACGTCGCCCTTCTTGACCATCATCGTCATCGTCCTCGGCATCATCATCATCATCATCATTGTCTGGTTTCTTGCAGTGGCGACGGGTCTGTCGAGCGTGAAGATCCGGCAGGCGATGGCCATCTCCGGCGACGTCGGGGACTACCTGGTCAAGATCTGCGGGTACGTGGCCCGCGGCCTGCCCATGATATGTGGTGATCTTACACGCACTCGCTCGCGGATGATCATGATCATGTAGCTACGCGTGGTACATCCTCAACCTGAACACCAAGCTGCGGTGCGTGGACTACGTGCGGGAGTGCATCAAGAGGAACAAAGAGGTGGAGTTTGTCCTCGTCGAGCGGTCGTCGTTCAAGCGGAACGACCTGCAGGAGCTCGTCTACCTCGAAAACTTCCAGGTACAAAATAATTAAATCTCACAAAAGACAATTTAAAATTTCTGACGTTGATCGTGGTGCAGGATGTCGACCTGGGAATGGAGCCGGACCCGTGGGACGATGAGGAGCCGTCCAGCTCTGGCGCCTTCGGGGAGAAGAAATACATCCCGCTCTCCGAAATCAAACGCAACTTTGAGCTCAGGTTTGTCCTTTCTTATTTTTATTTTATTCTATTTTATTTTGACGCTTTCGCTTTTGTCCCACCTACAGGGTGATTTGTTTGGAGGACGCGGACTTTGGGGAGGTGCCAGCGATGCAGCAGATCCCAAAGGGCGTGCCCGTCCACTTCTACGTCGCCGCGGCGCTCTACCACGGTGACTACCCTCTCCCTGCCCTTCTTCGTTTTCTTGTTGCCACCGCTAGCTGACCACCTCTCGACAGGAGGTGAGATGCTCGCGTCGGAGATGCGGACCACCGCCGTGCCGTCCATGCTCTGGTGCCAGTGGCTCCGCCTCAACCTCCAGATGTGCCAGATCCCCAAGGTATGTACATCAACACGCGCGCACACACGGCAGGCAGTGCACCTCGCCCCGAGACCCGCGTGGAGGCTCATTGCGCTTGTGTGGCTGTCGACACGTAGGCGACGAGGCTGTGCTTGTCGCTGATGGGCGTCAACACCAACGACGGGACCGAGTTCCCGCTCGGGTGGGTCAACCTCAACCTGGTCGACTACAACGGCAACCTGCGCATGGGCGTCACTTCCCTCAACCTGTGGCCCGGCGAGCGCGCCAACCCCATCGGTCCGTAACTTGAGCGCCGGGCCTGCTGGTCCTCTTGCGTGGGCTGACGTGGCATGCATGCCGATTGGTTGGTGTCTGCAGGCACGTGTGTGCCCAACTACAAGTCGAAGAACCCGATCAAGCTCATCGTCGAGCTCTACAAGTTCCCACAAGTCGTCAAGTACAAGCGGCCCATCCTCGTCGGTGCGTTGATGTGTGACATGTGACTCGACTCGACTCGACTCGACTCGGTTCGTGAGGGTTGGGCTGACGCTTCAACAACAGAGTCGGCCTACGAGGACAACCCGTACCCGCGCGCGCCGGAGCGCAAGAGGCTGGTGCAGATCATCTCGTCGGACTCGCTCTACATGCCCAACGCCGAGGAGAAGAAGCTTCTCTGGGAATACCGACGCACGCTCGCGCCCAACCCCAAGGCTCTTGTGCGTATTTATTTTTTCATTTTATTTACGTTGGTTTAAATCTCAATTTTTTTTAAACCTTTTAATAATTCATATTATTTTTTAACTTTATCGTGACCGCCAGGCCAAGGTGCTGATGGCGATCAACTGGTCGCGGCCCGAAGACGTGGCCGAGGCCCACCGCATGCTCACCTACTGGACGCCGCTGTCGCCCATCGAGGCGCTCGAGGCACGCTCCCCCCTCAAACTCCCACCGCTCTCCGCCGAGTGACACTCGCGTTTGTGTCTCACGTTCGCGCACTGCAGTTGCTGGACGCCTACTTTGCCGACGAGGTGGTGCGCGAGTACGCCGTGGACAAGCTGCGGCAGCTGTCCTTGGACGAACTGCAGGCCTACCTGCCGCAGCTCACCCAAGTCCTCAAGTACGAGCCCTACCACGACTCGGCCCTGGCGCGCTTCCTCCTGGCCGCGGCCTTCCGGCACCGGCCCACCATCGGCCACTTCTTCTTCTGGCATCTCCAGGCCGAGCTCTACGTACGTCGTCCTCGCCACGTGTCGTTGTTGATGATGATGATGAAGTTGACGACGATGATAATGATGACGACGATGATGGCGACGTTATGTTGTTGCAGGTTCCTGATATCAGCGAACGGTATTCGCTGCTGCTGGAGGTCTACCTGCGCGGGTGCGGGCAGCAGCGGGAGGGCCTCCTCAAGCAGATGGAGATCTCCAACAAGCTGGTCCGCATCGCCGGCCTCATGAAGCCCCTCCCCTTCAAGGAGCGCAAACAGGTCCGTTGCTCCCTCTTTTGCTTTTATTTATTTGTTTATTTATTATTCAATTTTTTTGTTATGTTTATTCAGGCGCTGCAACACGAGTTGGTGACGGCAGGCTTGCCCTCCCACTTCATTCTGCCCATGAACCCTGCGTACGCCCGCCCATTCTATTTCCATTTTTATTTCCATTTTTATTTTTATTTTTATTTTTTGAGCGCCACTTACATGTATTTCAACAGCTTGGAGGCGCGCGACTTGAACTGCGACGATTGTAAAACGCTCGAGTCCTTCACCGTACGCTGCGCCCTTTGCGCCGCTTCCATTGACTGTCGTCGACTAAGCGCAAAACGTTGTCGACAACAGGCGCCGCTGTTCCTCTCGTTCGACAACAAGGACGGGTCGGGCGCGCCCTTCAAGGTGATCTTCAAGGCCGGGGACGACCTGCGGCAGGACATCCTCATCCTGCAGATGTTCGGCATCATGGACCGGCTGTGGAAGAAGCACGGCCTCGACCTCCACCTCACCCTCTACGGCTGCACCGCCACGGGCGAAGCCGCCGGGTACGTTCTTTTTCTTCATTATTTATTTATTTCTTTTTATTTGGTTGGCTGACGTGGCGTGACGTCGTCACAGGTGGATCGAAGTCGTGCCCGACTGCGAGACCACGGCCTCGATCCAGAAGGTGCGCCGCGCCTTCGTGACATCACTTGCTGATGTCACACCAGGGCCCTCTCTGACCCGCCTCCCTCTGTTGACTTGCGTCCACACACACACAGAAAGCGGGCGGCGCGTCGGCGGTGTTCAAGGACTCAGTGCTCACCTCCTGGCTCAAGAAGTACAACCCGCAAGGTGCGTCTCGCATCGTCCCTCCACCCCCCACCCATCATGGGTCCATGGGCTCACCCATGCTCCACAGAGGAGCAATGGCCCGTCGTGGAGGAGAACTTTATCCGGTCGTGCGCGGGCTACTGCGGTACGTCCCTCCCCTTCTCTCGAGACCGCATCGCGTCACGGCCGCTGATGGTCCGCTCTGCGCTGCGCCACAGTGGCAACCTACGTGCTGGGAATCGGGGACCGGCACAACGACAATGTACGTTTGTTTCAACACCACCGCCAGGCGGGCCTCAATTTGACGCGGGAGGCCATGGTCGTGGTGATGCGCAGATCATGCTGACGCACAGCGGGCACCTGTTCCACATCGACTTTGCGCACTTCCTGGGCAACATGATGGAGTGGAAGGGCTTCAAGCGTGAGACCGCGCCTTTTGGTACATCTTTTTTTAACTTAATTTATTTAAATTACACACACACGATTAGGGTCCTTGTTTGTTTGTGCTTTTTTTTTTTTTTTTTTATTAAATTCGAATGGTTCATGGACTGACCCGCGCGCACGGGGTGCAACAAAAGTGTTTACGCCGCAGTTCCTGCACGTGATGGGCGGAGAGAAGGGAGCCGGCTTCCAGCGCTTCGTGTCGCTGGCGTGCCTGGCCTACAACATCATCCGCCGCTACGCGCACGTCATCATGATCCTCTTCCAGCTTGTACGCCCATTCTTCCTCTTTTTTTTTTTGGACAGTAATCGTTGTAATTCACCAAAAAAAACAAAACAAAAAACTATTGTTGAACAGATGTTGTCGACGGGAATCAAGGAGCTGAAGGGGGTTGAGGACCTGCACTACCTGCGTGAAGTGCTGGCGTTGAACATGTCGGATGAGAAGGCCGCCGAGTACTTCACCGCCAAGATCTACGAGTCACTCAAGACCAAGCGCACGCAGTGGAACGACGCCATCCACATCCTCGCCAACAACAAGAACAAGGAGTAGAAATTTTTTGTTGTTGGGGCTTTTGTAATTGTCATCCTTTCCTTGTAAGAACGGACTTCTTTAATAAAAATAAATTAAAAAACGATTTAAATTAGGGAATGAACATTCTGGCCATAACTCTTTTTATGTGTTTGGCCTTTGGCTGTACAAGGGGTGTTTCTGAAGTCTGCTCTCGAACTCAACTCTCTTTTCGTTTTCGTGTTGTTGTCGTCGTCGTTCTTCGTCACGTCGAGATCCTCTATCCCGGGAGGGCTGTCGACGCGCGAGTGAGTTCCTGAGCAGAAAAGGCTTCTTCTTCCCCGGGACGCTTACGCGGTGGCGCTCTTGGTGGCGTGCTCGCTCTCGCGCGCTTCGCTCGGGCGGCGCGTCCGGAGCTTGACCTGCGTGAGCTGCCACGCGAGGCTGCCCACCTTGTCGATGGAGGGCGACGCGGGCTTCTCGCTGGCTGGCGTGGTGGGCTCGCTGGGGCTCAGCCCGGCGATCCGCGTGGGGCTGCTGCCGCTGCTGGTGGTCAACTTGCTGCTCCCCGACGCGGCCGCGGTCGAGCTCGTGGTGGTCGCCGTGGTGGTCTTCTTGTCCTCCTGCTTCATGGCCTTGGCCTCGTCATCGGCCGACGGCTTGGTCTCTGCGGCGGCCTTCCTGGCCCACGTCTCGCCCTTGCTCTTGGCCAGGTCGGCCGCCGTGGGCTTGATGATGGGGATCGCCGCGCTGTGGGGCGGCCGAGTGGCGGCCGCGGCCGCGGCCTCGGCGTCCATCTTGTCCCACTCGCCGTCGGCGGCGCCCTCGCGTACGAGCGGGAGCGCGGTGGCAGCGGCCTGCTTGGCGCCGGCCTGCTGGAGGGGCGGCCGGAAGAGGCCAAAGTGGGCCGGCGGCGTGAAGAGCTCGAAACCGGGAGGCGGCAGCGAGTAGCGGCGGCGCTGGGCGTTGTTGTTGCTGTTGGCCTGCCAGTCGGGGTGGCGCGTCGAGGGCACGGGCCCGCTGCCGCCGCTGGCGTGGACCCAAGCGGCGCCCGGGAGGCCGCCAGACCGCGCGGTCAGCGTCGAAGGCGGCGCGAGCGGGCCGGCGCCGGCGTTGGGCGCGAGGAAGGGCGTCGACCACTGGCGCTGGGCGGCGGCCACGAGCGGCGACACGGCGGGCGGTCCGTGGAGCTCCGTGCGGCTGCCGCGGCGGTTCCACGAGCGGCTGCGGCCGCCTCCCGCGGCGCCACCGCTGCCACCGCCGCTGTTGTGGGTCACGTGGCCCTCGGCCTCGAGCACGGCGTGGCCCTTGGCCAGGGCCTCCTGCAAATCGGCCGGCCGCGTGAGGCCGCGCGACGTCCAGAAGATGCTGTTGTTGGGGTTCATCAGGTTGGCCCGCAGGTCGACCTCCTCCTTGGTCACCGACCCGTCGAGCGCCGGAGGCCGGTTCATCATTGAGCCCGTCGTCGACGCGCGGCGGCGCATGGCCATCGGCTGGCTCTCGCGCTCGCGCTCAGTAGACCGCCAGCTGCTCGACCGACCGCCGGTGCTGCTGCCGGGAAGGCCCTGGCCCGAGACCGAGCGGCGGGGCTCGGCCGAGGCACGGCCGTCGGCCGACGCGTAGAGGGACGACTGCGGAAGCGAGTTGAGGCGGCCGCGGCCCTTGTGGGACTGGGTCTGGGTGAGGTGGCCCTCGTGCTGCAGAATGGCGTGGCCCTGGGCCAGGGCGTCGGCCAGCACGGGCGGCCGGATGAGTCCGCGGGACGTCCAGAACACATCCTGCAGAAAGCGATTGGTGAGCCAATTCTGAAGAATAAAAAGAAGAAAACAAATAATAGAAAACGTAGAAGATGAAGATGCACGACTACGATGTTGTAGTGGACGTACGTTGTTGGGGTTGAGCCGGTTGGCGCGGAAGTCCATCTCCTCCTTGGTCACATGGGACGGCAGCGGCGGAGGCGGGGCTGGGGTAGGCGCGGCCGAGCGCCAGCTGCCCTGCACGGCGGCAGCCACGCTGGTCGGGCTGACCACAGCCGCGCCAAAGCCCAGCGGGAGCGACGTCGCGCCCACAGAAGGCGCCGAGGAAGTCAGAGAGGCCGAGGGGCCGTTGCCGCCGCTACGGCCGTACTGGGCGCTGAGGCGGCGGCCGCCCTGCTTCTGGGTGAGGTGGCCCTCGTGCTTGAGGATGGCGTGACCCTGGGCCAGGGCGTCGGCAAGCACGGGCGGTCGGATGAGCCCGCGAGCCGTCCAGAAGAGGTCGTTGTTGGGGTTGAGCAGGTTGGCGCGGAAGTCCATCTCCTGCTTGGTCAACACGGCCGATGGCGGCAGCCCGAGGATGGCGGGCTTCGTGTAGTGGGGCACCAGCGGCGGCAGCGACGACGTCTCGTTGCCCGACGACAACGATGACGATGAAATGGACTTGGTCGGCACCGACGCGCTGCTCGAGGTCGGGCTCACCGACGACGGCGCGGAGGACAACGAGGACGACCTCTGCCTGCCGGCCGTCGGCGGGCTCTGTCGGTTGCTGCCCGACGAGGGGGCAGGCAGCGGCTGCTGGTTCTTCTTCGTGACCGCCGGGGGAGGCGGTGGTGGAGGCGGCACGGCCATCGACGTCGAGGGCGCCGTTTCTACCTGGGCAGAGGAGGACATGTTGTCACAGTGCTGGAAGTTCTAGAGGTGGTTGCTTCTCACCAAGGTTGACTCGTGCGCGTTAGTGTGTCTCTATGTTGTGTGGATGTGAAGAGTTGACTCGAGTCGCAGCCGGCTTCTCGAGTGCTTAAGGGTGTGTATCGTTCAAGATGACGCGTAGAAGAAGAAGTCGTGTAGTGTGTCTCGTTGGCGATATCGATATACTGCTTGTTGGCTTTTCTTCTTCCTTAAACTCTCGAGAGGCGGATAGCGAGAACAGCAGTTGGGCTGGCTGGTTGGCTGGCTGATGTAAGCTGCTGGTTGGTGGGGAAGCTTGGGTTGTCTATCCGGCCTGCGCACGGGGGGTGGTGGAGTGAGCGATGATGGGAACTGCAATTTGAATCGAGGTTTTGTTGCTGGTGGAGGATGGCGGGCGGCTGACAGGCTGTCCAGCCTGGCGTCAGACCCCGGACCAGCCACACACAAGCCAGGCGGGACAACACATTCAAATTCGGGAGAGGATACATCACGCTTTCTGTGGAGAACTCGGCGGTCAAGTCGGGACGTGCTCCGATTCCTTTCATCACCAACTCCGGCGCTGGCAGCTCGGCCAGCCAAGTCAGCCTGGTCGAGATGCGCGATTCTCTCATGCGACCCGTCCCGTTTTCGCGTCAGCCAAGCTGAAGCACAGGCTCAACTCCTCCTTCTGCAGAAGGACTGTCCGAGAATGACCCAGATATGGAGTCTTTGGCGACAAGCCGTCTGAATTTCGCCCGCTACCCCCTCTTTGAGTCCTTGTGAAATGAATTTCGGAAAGGGTTAGCAAAACGTTTCGTAAACGCGTAATAATAATCTGGGTACTGGGAACCGGGGAGGTAATACAGCAAATGGAACTGGTGCTCGCGGTGAGCGTGGTGGCCGTGGTCTTGGCGGTTGTGCTTGGCCTGCAGTGGAGGACGAAGAATCTTAAACCTCACAGCCAAGTGCAGAAGGAAAATGCGCCGTACTTGAAACCCGCGTGGCAGGGGGCGGAGCCTTTGAAAGCACAAGCGAAGGACCGGCAACCTGATATCCCCTACCAGTGGGGCCGGTACAAGCGGCCATTGCCGTCCCCCGATGTCGCGGCTCCTTCGTGGCGTCTGAAGCGGTGGCACTACCACTCCATCAACAATGGTGAGAAAAACAACGAAATTTTTACCACTTTTTTATT
>NAVB01000523.1:0-38017 GCA_002179805.1 Acanthamoeba lenticulata
ACAATAAAATTTAATTAAAATATGATTATTTTTTGTGTAAACAAACACGCCTTTGGTGTATTAATTTATTGAAGTTGTAGCTGTTGGCTATTGATGGTGTTGTGACTGCTTCCTCGCTGCTATCGCCACACCATCTCGAGTTGAGTTGTTGTTGTTCGTATGTACACATTTCCTCCTGCCGGTTCCTCTGGACCGGCCCTCCGCCCTGACGATGATGCATCATCATCATGAACAAGAAATTGTCTCTGTTACACCACCTGGTGTCGGCTGAAGGCGCTCTTGCTCGAGGAGATGCCCATCCGGCCCATGGTCTCGGGCTCCTCGAGGTCCCACTGCTCGACCGACGGGAACGGGTTGTAGCCTTGCTCGTCCTCGTCGGCAAAGGAGGCCTCCTCGAGGCGCGCACGGCCGCCGCTGGGCGCCGTCGCGCTACGCATGCGCGAGGTGGTGCCGAAGCCGCCCAGCTCGGCGGCCGTGCGCGACTTGGACAGGACGGGCCGACGGCCGTCCAGCTCGGGCCGGTCCGAGACCGACTCCCAGTTGCCGCTGCCGCCCGACTGGAGGACGCTCAGCGAGGCGGCCGAGGACGAGCGCTTGGTGGTCGCCGCCGTGCCGTAGCGCGAGGTCTCGCGCTCCTGCCTGGCCGACTTTACGAACGCCACGCAGACCCTGCAGAGAGGAAAGAGGCGCACCAGGTCAGAACAACTCATTCTACATGACAAAAAAAGTAGAAGAAGAGCGTACTGGATGGCCTTCATCCACTCCTTGCGCTCCTCGGCGCTCGAGGGCTCAAAATACAGGCGCTTCATCTTTCCCTTGGCTGTGTAGAGAGAAGAAAGAGTCAGAGAATGGCGCTACACAAGGCTCAGGTATGAAAGACAAGCCGTACAAGTATACAAGGTTACGACAAAGATGTGCGTGCACCGCTGGGCCTCCACATTGTGGACCGAGTAGAGGCTGTAGTAGTTCTTGACGATGCCCGTCCTCTTGTGCTGTTGTGGGCAAATATTTAAATTGAAACGTGAGTTTTTGGGCGAATTTTCCAGCAAATTGGTGCCGGCAACGGTGCAACACGATGAAGAGGGCGAGTACCAGAATGCGGAGGCTCTTCTCGGTGAGGACGAGGCGGCGGACCTTACGGCCCCAGAAGCCCCTCTCGTAGATGAAGCCACCCTTGACAAAGTTGTCGCCGTCGTTGTTCTCGATCCAGCTGTCGCTGGTGAGGTTCTCGTCCATGAAGGAGCCCAGGGAGGAGGTTCCCTTCTCGTCAGCGGCCCAATCGCTCTTGCGACCGTAGGTGTGGAAGTCGGGACCCTTGAGCGACTGCACACCACAAGTCGTTCTCTTCTCATGAGTTGGGCGGCTCTTCAGTCAAAGCGGCTACATGCAGCTTGTTCTACGTACCATATGTGTGTGTAGAGGTTTGGTGGCCGATGGAGGACGAAGGATACGAATGAAAAGGATGAATGAATGAAGGGAAGGGCTGGCCAGCCTCACCATATATATAGTGAAGGGTATGATGGCCGCCCGCTCGAGCCGTCACCTTCGCCGCAGCAGTTCGCCCACATTGCGCTACCAAACTGTGTGAAATTTCCGCTGGGCGCGGTCAGCCAAGCCGGCAGCAGGAGCCAGCGGCTGGACAACTCCCCACGAATTCACCAACTCTTTCTCGCTCGGCTCTTCCTCCTCGTGTGGCGCGTCTCCTCGTCGGCTACGAGCTGCGCACCCAGCTTGAGTACCAGCTCTCAAGGCCTAATTGCCTCTTCTTCTTAGTGGAGGACAGCACCGCGGAGACGTAACCGAGTTGCGTTGTGTTGGGTCCAGGCCGGGGTTAGTCGAGGTGGACCCCTTCTTCTTCCTCCTTGTTGCTGCACCAACACAAAAGAGCTGCACCAGTTCGTCATTGTTGACTCACGTGAGAGGATGATCCCAGTCTGTCTTGTTGGCAGAATGAGTGGTTGTACCCGTTTTCCTGACGAAGATGGCTTGTCCTCTTCCTGTTGTCGGCCTATCAGTGAGCTGGCGGCGAGCTCGTCGCCTCACTACCTTTTGGAGGAAGTGTAACGGAAGCGGGGCTCCGGTCTCGCGCGGAGGATGCGACCTCGCCTCCAGGCAGGACAAGGCTCGTGCCGGCAGTGGGTGAACTGGCTTGTCCTTGTTCTTGTCCACACTTAAGGCGAGAGGCTATTTCGATTCCTCAACACCGATTGCCATTTTGATTGATGGATGCGCGGCAACCCCCTTCGGCCGTTCTAAGGCCGTCGAGCCCGGTTCCATCGAGGGTCCCATCGAGACGCAACTCAATGTCGTCTCCGCCACCCGCATCACCCAAGTCGGATTCGTTGGAGACAGAAAATGAGGGCGAGATTTGCATTTTCGGCTACCCGCAGTATTTGTTCAAGTGGTACTCGCACTTCGCAGCTTTGTTCCTACCGAAGGAACTAGTTCATGGACCGTCTGAGGATCGTCGTCGAGCTAAGCTCTTTGGCAATCTCACGGTGGGCCTACTGTTCTCAGCAGTCGTGCTCATCGTCTTCCTGATGCACGACGGCCAAGCCTTCACCTTTGAATGCGTATCCTTGTGTGGGTCGCTCATCTTCTATGTCGCCATCCTTGCCTATCTTCGTCTCTCCCACAATCTCGTCTGGGCCACCTACGCTCTCATCGCCTACATGAATTTTGCCATCCTCTATCGGGTACTCGCACTGCGTTGTTGTTTCACTCTTCTCCACACCTATTCATGCTCCATCCACGCTGCAGAGCACTGCGAGCGGCCTCGGCCTGCGATCGTTCACGTCGGACTGGTTGTTCATCCCGTCTGTCTTTGCCTTCTTCATGCTCGGCTTGCAGGGCGGCGGCATCATTTCAGCCGTCAGTCTCTTGGACATCTTGTTCCTCTACTTCTACGGCGAAAGTACCACCATCTCTTCATCATCTCTTCCCCCCATGACTTTGTAAAATTGATTCAATTGTCTTCAGCTGGTTCTGTGGGCGTCTACTACGCCACGTCGTGCGTGCGGATCGATGAGCCCAACGGCCATGTCTTCGTCCCGGCCAGCTGCCACACCTACAACTCGCCCGTCCTCGAAGCCAACCACATCGCCGCAGGCCCAGCAGGTGCGCTCTTGCCCTTGATGAAGATGAAGAAGAAGCTGGTCGTAACCAGAAGGTGCTTCACTCATCACCAGGCCTGCTGGCGAGCAAGCTGCTGGCGCTGAGCTTCCTGAGCGGGCTGGCCTACATCTACGAGCAGAACCGTCTGCTTGCGCTGAAGCGCGTTAAAGAGGCGCTCCTGGAGAAGGACCGCACCAATCAGTCGCTGCGCCAGGCCACCGAGGCCAAGACCATCTTTCTGGCCAACATGTCCCACGGTGCCTCCTCCTTCCCACGCCACTTCATCTTTTTCATCTTCATCCATCTTTCGTTTTTCTTCAAGATCTGACTCGACCTCTCGTGGCCACGAGCAGAGCTGCGTACGCCCATGCACGGCATCATCGGTACAACTCGAAACAATATTTGTTATTATTTATTATTTGTTTTTTATTTTTACAATTATTTCGGCCGAGTTATGTAAAGTATTTATTCATTTATTTATTGATTTGGCGGCACATAGCGATGGTGAAGGACCTGCTGGAGATGCCGCTGAGCGTGGGCGCGCGGGAGTCGGCCAAGATCGTGAGCGACTGCGCCGAGCACATGATGAGCCTCGTCGACGACATCCTCGACTTTGCTCGCATCGAAACCAAGTACGCGCGCGCGTGTGCGGTGCGTGTGTGCGGTGCGCGCGTTCTCACGACGTCAACAACAACGACACCAACAACAACAGCCAGCTGGAGCTCGAGTGCATCCCGTTCAACGTGGTGGAGGAGGTGGAGAAGGCCTTCAACATCCACGTCATCCTGGCCCAGGCCAAGGGCGTCCGCATCGCCCTGGAGCGCTTCCAAGTGGCCCACCCGTTCCACGTCGGCGACCCGCTCCGCTTCCGCCAAATCCTCATCAACCTCCTCAGGTCTGTCCATCATCCTCTTCCTCTTCCTCTTCATCCTCATCTTCATCCGCATCATCATCATCATCATCATCTTCATGTTCTCGTCGTCTGACTGGACGAGCGCAGCAACGCGGTCAAGTTCACGCCGCCGGGCGGGTCCGTGACGATCTCTGTCGTCAACGAGTCCTGCGACCCGGAGCTCATCCACGGTACGCGCCTGCCCTCGCCCGCGCGCGTGCGTGTGTGCGTCTCCTCTGGCGTGCGCGCCTGAGACGTGTGCGTGTGTGTGTGCTCTGGACAGTGCGGGTGGAGGACACGGGCATCGGGATCCCGGCCCATTGCCACAAGCACATGTTTGCGGTTCGCGAGACCTCTCCATCTCTCCCCCCTCCTCCCACGGGGCACCGGGCTCACCTTCTTCTTCTTCTTCTTCTTCTCTTTCTCTCTCGCTTTTACACGCACGAGCAGAGCTTCTCGCAGGTGGACGCGAGCGTGGGGCGCAAGTACGGCGGGTCCGGCCTCGGCCTCGCCATCAGCAAGAAGCTCTGCGAGGTCCCTCGTCCTCTTGTCCTTGTTCTTGTTGTCGAGCCCTTGTGTCTCACACACACACACGCACGGACGGACGAGCAGGCGATGGACGGGGACATCTGGTTCGAGAGCGAGGTGGGCCGCGGGACGCAGTTTTACTTCAACGTGCAGCTGCCCGTCATCGCCGCCCTCCCCGCCCTCGAGGACGATAGCGACGACGATGTTGTCGACGTCGACAAGAAGCACGGTCCTGCTGACGTCACGACCAGCAGCAGCAACAACAAGGCCGAGGCCGAGGCCGAGGTGGCGAACGTGCTCGAGGGCGCGCGGGTGCTCGTGGTGGAGGACAACTCGGTCAACCAGAAGGTGGCCACCAAGATGCTGGCCTCCTTCGGCTGCCGCGTCCGCGTGGCCAGCGACGGCGCCGAGGGCGTCGACCTCTTTGAGAAGGAGGCGGCGGCCGGCGGCGGCGGCTTTGACGCGATCCTGATGGACGTGCAGATGCCCGTCATGGACGGCTTCCAGGCCACCGCCCGCATCCGCGACATCGAGCGCCAGCGCCGCCGCGCCCGCGGTTGTGGCCGCGGCCCGGAGCCAACGACCCGCCGGCCCGACGCCGGCCACGGCCGTGGTCACGGACATGTCTACGACAACGGCCATGGCCAGGACCAGGCCAACCATCGGCCGCCGCGACAGGCCGCCGGCGGCGGCGGCGCGGCGATGCTCCATCGGAGCGACGAGACGGAGGTCGTCACGCCGACGGCGGCCGCCGTCAGCGGCGGCGAGGCCAACGAGGCGGCACAGCTGCGACTGCGCCTCCGGCGGCCGTCGCTCCCGCTCGTGGTGCTGGCGCCCCGCCGGACTGGCGTCGTCACCGCCGCCGGCGCGTTCGTGGCCAACCAAGTTGAGGATGATGAAGACGAGGAAGATGAGGATGGTCAAGTGGTGGATGGTAGCGGCAGCCACCGGCGGCGACGACGAGTGCCGATCATCGCGCTGACGGCGTCGGCGACGTACGACTACCAGACGCAGTGCCTGGAGAAGGGCATGGACCGCTTCCTCACCAAGCCGCTCAAGAAGGAGACGCTCCGGCGCGCCCTCGAGGAGGTCATCCGCCAGAGTCGACCCCCATCCTCGTCCTCCTCTTCCTCTTCCTCTTGCTCGTCCTCCTCTTGCTCTCCATCCTCGTCTCTCCCAAAATTTTGATACTTTATTGTTGTTGCTGCTGTTGCAACAAAGCGTCGTCTCTTTCGAATTGCGTCTGGAGCCATTCCTGGTCGGCGGGGTCAAAGAGGTGGAGGTACTGCCGCACCAAACCCGCCTTGCCATAGAAACGGACGTAGCGGTAGAAGCCCTCGCGTGCTTCGTCAGCCGTCAACGCTTTGGCCCAAAGGCAGTCGCAGCGCCCCCCTCTGTTCCTGCGGTGGCAGGCTGTCTCGCCTTGGTGATCTACAAACCTGATCTTGACTTGTTGCGGATTCAGTTGGACTCCATTCACGACCGCGAACTCGGGGTGTGTCCACTTGCCATTCCCGTAGTGGATGGCCCCGGGCCAAGTAAAGGAGCCTCCTTCGTCGACCTCCAGCTCTCCAAGTGGCGTGAATGAAGTGCCGCCGATGGTGTGTGCATCAGCGCCGAACCACCCGGGAGCGTCGGGCCTCGGATTTCGATCGATGAGCGTTGTCTGCGCCTCTTCCAGATTAAAGGACCGAGTGCTCAGCGCGTACAAACGGGAGCCAGGGGGGAGCAGTTGCTTGAGCGGGAACTCGAGCATCACACACCCGTAGCGGTTCTGAAGAGCCTGGCGCACCAGACCGTTGCGGGGCTGTTGGGCCAGCCAGGCTCCAATCGACTCGGGGGAGGAGGGAACCGTCACGCCAGCTGAGGCCAAACCAATCCCGAACCAGGCCAGAGTCTGTCTCGTGTACTGTTCACATGCGATGTTGCCCTTGATGAGAAAGTTGTGTTCCATGATACTGATCAGTGCCGCAATGGTTGTGCCGTGGAGCACGGTAGTAGTGTTGACATTCATCTTGACGTTGGTAAAAACTGTGCCCCAGAGCTGCCCCTCGGGGAACCTAAAGCTGTGCCCGGGGTACAAGCCCCGGCGTGGACGCCACACCACCACGGGCAGCGGCAGGGGGGTGTGCAACTTCAAATGATCAAGCGCACGAGCTACCAAGGGACGCGCCCAGGCCCACTCGCTCGACGCGGCCGCCCGAAGGTGCTCGTAAGCCTTACCGAGGTGCAGCTGCTGTTGATCAAGATGCAGACAGGCGAAGAACAGCCACGGCGACCGGTCACCTCTCTTTGAATGTAATTCCCAGGTTTGGATGAGTAAGTCAATGATGCAGTGGACGCCATGCCTTCAATACCTCTCTGAGTCTTTGGGCCAGATGAGACTTGAGGGATCCTAAGAGATCTTGGGACGTTGGCGGCTTGAGATGCTTGAGAAGGTGTGGAAGCACGGCCCGCCAATCTTTCTCACTGTTCCAAACCACTACCACCAAGTAGGCATCCCTCAGCTCTTCGTCAGGGAAGCGGATTGGTCGCCAACTGCATCCAGAGCCTGGCGTAGCTTGTCGCAGCTCTCTGTAGACCAGGTCCGCTCGAGGGCAGCAAACTTGGCTCCTGCCAGTCTGCGCACATCCGGAGAGATTTGGCTGGAGGTCGCCATCTCAGCGTAGTAATTGATGTCTGGCGAGTTGGGGTTGAACTGTTCGGCCTGTCCTGCTCCCTCGAGTAGGTGGTTCGCTTGCATTGCGTGGAAAGGTTCTGTGTTGCTATTGTTTGTTCTGTTGTTTGTTGTTTTGCCTGTCTGTTCCAATTTGTTTTATACCCAACAACAGCCGATCATTATTCGTCGAAGCCCGACACCTTGATTCTTCGGCCGTCCGGAGCACTGCTCTGTGCGGGAATGGTTTTTTTTGGTTTTTTTCAGTTTTGATCGCTCGAAAGCGCTCAGGCTGTGCGCGGCTGGCGAGAAGTTTTTTTTTGCTCGTGCAAAAGTGATCAAACTGGTGCGGGCACACAGCCATCAGCGGTAATTGTTGACAAAAACACTCACAACTGTATACACTTGATGATGAAAGAGGAGAAGTTGCTCTTCATCAACCCCACAGGGCACACGCAGCTGTTCACGGCACACACGGAAGTTCTTGACTTCCTCAATCACTTGTTCAACACGGATCCGGTAGTGAGCAATGGCCTTGTAGGTGTGGTCTCGTTCTCGTGGAGGAGTCAAGAGACGCCAGCCTTCATCATCTAGGCCGTCAAACCCGTTGTCACCAAGCCCCCATTCGGACTCATGAAGGTGAAGATACCAGTCAGCTTTGGACTCGTGGGCAAGCTGTCGGTCGTGGTGGGATCCAGGGTAAGATGGAGAGAGGTGAAGGATGGTGCCGTCAAAAGCAATGATGAGGAGGATGGTGATGGTGTGTTTGCCTTTTTTAGCTGAATAAAAGCGAAAGTCAAAGGTGGAGTTGGAAGGAGAGAGGATAGGCTGTTCAGTGGCATCAAAGATCCACGTGAAGAGGCGACCACACAAGGAGACACCAGTGTGCTGTCAGAATTGGAAAGAGCCCAAAGAAAGCTGGGGCTGAAGAGTGTCATAGAGCCAAGACAACAATCGCTTACGAACATGCTGAACTTGTGACTTTGTGATGCGAAAGGTGAAGGCGAGGAAGAGGTCGACGGGATAATGCCATAAAAATAATAAAATTAAAAGTAATTCTGTCGTGGGGGAAAGTGTTGGTGAACGAGCTGAAGACAGCTGTAGATGTGCAGTGTAGAGCTGAAGTAGGTTGTCAAAGCCCTCTGGAGAGACTCCCAGCAGTTCACGACAGTCTGCTCGTGGGATGTGTGCCATCAAGTCGTCCACTTGGCGAAAAAAAAGAAGTAAGTTTTATTTACCTTTAATTTTGGCTGCTGCCACGAAGGGTTTTACCTTTTGCACCATTGTTGACGTTCAAATAGTGCAAGAGATGGGAAGGACGACAAAAGTGCCTCTTCTTCTCTTCCACAGTGAACAACAAGCCATCTGTCCGTTGCCCGCATGATTTCTCGCCAGCTGTCGCCAAGAATCCAGCACATGTGCCAGCACTGTCTTGGCCATCTTCAAGTGCCTCATCTTCAGAGCCGTTGGTGAAGCTGTCAACGTGGCCATCTCCATCTGTCCTCACCTTGTTGAGCAGTTGGGTGAGGAGGTGTTGAACAGTGTCCTGGTCCTCCTCCTTGTTCAGGTGTCCTTTCCTGCAAAGGAGAACCTTTCAGTAGTTGCCAATGTTGATGTGGGGAATTCCTGCTGACTTTGGGCTGCGTTTGGTGTTGCAGAGGAGGCATCTCTTGCCAGTGAGCTGTGCAGGAGTGAGGTCGGAAGGGTCAGGTTGTGTGATGGGATGGTCTGCCTTCCTCTTCTTCTCTTGTGGAGGTGTGGGAGATGCAAGAAGTGGTGAAGGAGGCTGAGAGGTTGAAGAGTCCTCAGGTGTGGTGGTTGAAGAGGCTGAAGAGGTTGTGGAGGATGGAGAGCAAGCACAGTGGTGGGTTTGTCGACCACCACAAGTTGAACAGGTGCACAGTGGAGTGACCCTGTTCAGCTCACAATATTCAACGTAGCAGTGAGGGAAGTGGATTGCCAACTTGATCAGACTGATGGGGATGTCGCAGAAGGGGCAGATGGTGTTGGAAGACATGTGTGAGGCCGAGACAAAGAGTTTGACTCTCCTCCACCTATTTATTTGTCACCGTGACCTGTTCCCCCGTGCATTTTGTTCACTTCCGCTCACTTTTGCGCGCTTTTGCACAGCCCTCGTGTGGGCGACAACAGTTTTGTGCGCTTTTGAGCGGTCAAAACCTAAAAAAACTGTTCGCGCACAGAGCAGTGCTCCGGACGGCCAACCAGCGCCGTTTTGACTAAAATTTTCGGAGTTGAGGTAATCGATTGCGCTCGCCTTCGCCGGTTCGCAGGTCGACCAGCCCGCCGAGGCCCTCCCGTGGATGAGCCCCAGTATGCCGTGGCGCGCACGTTTGAAGGGGTTCCCAGATGACACCAGCAAGCACATTGTGGCGGGGATTGTGGCTGCGCCTGGCTCTGGACTCCTTTCAAAGCTGCCATTTCAAAGCAGGTACCACCTTGCGCAAGCACATCATGCCGTGGTGGGGCCGGCCAATTTTACTTGTGTTGGCCGCCCTTCCCACCTGCTCTGTTTGGCTGGCCTTGTGGTCAGCTAAATGGCCAAGGTCACAACAACAGGCTCTTGTCCCACCTTGCTCTGGGCCATGATGATTATTCAGAGTTTACATTTGAAACAACAACAGCGGACGGCCAACGCGCTCACACGTGGTGGCCCTCCTCGTCTTCTTCTTCGGTGGCCGCGGACCGGTCGTCGCGGTAGCGCTCGCGCATGTCGCGGCCCGAGGAGACCTTGTTGACGGCGCGAAGGTCGGTCGATGAGCCCGCCGAGGCCCGCATGCGGTCGGCCGACAGCGTCGACTGCCGCAGCTTGGCCCGCGTCGACGCGCTCCGGTACTTTTTCTCGTCCTTCGCGCACACACGCGCGCGTGCCCAACACGTGGTGAGTCCATCGCACACACACACGACACACGCGCCGCACGACACACGCGCACGATGACACGACACGCGCGCGACACGAACCTGGTAGAAGCGGTACAGGTTGGGCGCGTCGTCGAAGGGCTCGGAGAAGGTCACGTGATGGAATATCGATCGTCGCATCATCTCCTGCACCCCATCACCACCATCACCATCACCACCACCGTCGTCGTCGTCGTCGTCAGCTTCGACTTCTTCATGAAGATGATGATGATGAAGAAGAGGATGAAAATGAAGTTGAACGAGAAGGAAGAGGAGGACCTCTCCAAAGGCGACGGCGTCCTCGCGGGACAGTTTCAGGTGTTTTGTCAGCCAATCGACCAAGTCGCATCCTGCGCGTGCCGCCGACGCCGTCAGACGCGCACGAGACACGACACGACACGACACACACGCGCGGCATGTGGGGTAGGAAAAGTGCCTTTAAAGGTCTTTTTGTATTTGGTGAGTCGCCACGTGCGCGTCTTGAAGGCCAAATTGAGGCGCATCATGTCGATCAGGTACGTGATCTGCGTGCGCGCGTGTGTGCGTATGTGTGCACGTGTCAGCGTGCGTGTCGTGTCGTGCGGTGAGCACACACGCGGGGGGGGGGACAAATACCTTCTCGTCGGGGTACCAGACGTTGATTTGTCGCGTCTTCTCCGAGCGGAAGCGGTAATACGAGGTCTTGGAGTCCAGAAACGGCTCCGAGTGGCTCACATGCTCGAGGATCCCTCTGCCGCACACACGCACCGCACACACGCACACGCGCGTGAGTCCAAATGACACACACGCACCGCACACACGCGGGGGGGGGAGACTGCCGGACCGGTGCATGAGGGTCTCGCCGAGGTGGACGGCGGCCCGCCGCGTGTTGATTCGGAGGCGCGTGACCATCCACTCCACCGCCTCGGCCCCTTCATCATCATGATCATGATGACGATGATGAGGATGACGTCAGCATCGTCCTCTTCATGAAGAAGAAGAAGGGAAGAGAGGAAACGAACCGACAAAGGCCTTCTTGTACTCGTGTTTGCGGAACTTGCGGGTGCGGCGCACGAGGCCCTCCTTGGGGTCCTTCAGGAGCTGCACCAGGTCCGAGATCTTGCTCACCTCGATCTTGGCCATCCCCGACCCGCGCCCGCCCTGCGCGCGTGTGTGTTCGCACGTGTCAGCGCGCGCGTGTCGTGTCGTGCGGTGGGGGGGGGGGACGGACGAGGAAGCCGCGCTCCGAGGCCGAGCGCTTGATCTTCTTCTTCTGGGCCGCGGGCGAGGCCGGCCACGGGGCGGCCTGCCAGGCCTTGGGCTCGGCAAAGGCCGAACACCGCTCGCATAGCTCGAATACCTCGCAGGTGATGGGCTCCGAGTCGGGCGAGTGCTCGTCTCCTCCTCCATGGCCGGCCAGCTTCTGCAGAATTCAAATAAATAATGAATAAAAAAGAATGGTCAAGTGAGGTTCCATGGAAAAAGAACGAAAACGAAAAAGAATGAAGACGACAGGTTCCGCAGAATCCGTTCTGCGCACGGACCGCAGCAGGTGTGCGCAGCATAAAATTTTGAATATAAAAAAAAAGAATCTAAAATAATAAATGAAATTTAAAAAAAAAAAAGAGCTGCGGTCCGTCCACATAGAAGAGAAAATGCGAGTTTATCGAGTGGCGCGCGTGGCGTGTGCGGGATGTGTTGCGTGAGGCGCGCGCGTGCGATGGCGATAGAAAGAAAAAGAGAGCGAGCGGGCGAGAGAGCGGGTGCGGCTCCATCTTCCATCTCCTCCTTCGTTCTCGTTTTCCTCGCCTTCTCCTCGTCGCTTTTCATTCTTTTCATATCTCCTCCATCGCTTTCGTTCTTTCCTCTCTCTCTCTCTCCTCTGGTGACGATGTCGACGCGACGCGACGTTGACGATGAAGATGAGGATGATGAAGATGAAGACGAAGAAGAGGAGCTCACACGCGATTGAACTCGCTGGGATGGAAGCAGACGAGGCTCCAGCGCCGCCCGAGCCGGCCCATGAGGCCCTCGGGGCCCTCGGCGGCCACCACGCGCGACCCGCGCCGACGAGGCCCGACGTCGTCATCGTCGTCCGTCGTCGTCGTCAAGTGCTCGTTCTCGGTGTCGGTGTTCGAGTCCGTCGTGTTGTCGTCGTGCTCGGTCTCGGACTTGGACTTGGTTTTCGTCGACTTTGTCTTTGCTTTGGTCTTTGGTTTCGTCGCTTTCGTTCTTTTTGTCGGCGTCGCTTTCGCTGTTTTCTTCGCGGACCGGCGACGCCACGACGACGAGCCCGATGACGGCGACGACGGCACGGTCGTGGGGGTGGACGGCGGCGTCTTGGTCTTGCCGCCGCTGCTGCCCCCGACAGACAGCATCGCGCTGCCGGTCCGGGCCAGCAGCCGGCGCCCACGGCGGTCGCGCGGGCTGTCTTCCGGCAGCGGCGTGCGCGAGGCCGACCGCGCGAGCCGGTCCCGCCCCGACTTGGACCGTTGTCCGCCGCCGCCGTTGTTGTTGTGCTGTTGGTGGCCGCCGCTGGCGCTGGCCGAGGACGATGAGGAGAGGTCGAGCTTCTTGAAGGTCCATCGCAGCTTCTCCTCGGTTCGCTGCCACCAGCCCAGCGACGGCGAGCCGCCGCCGCCGCCCTGCCGGGCCGGGGCCGACGCCGACGAGGCCAGCGGGGAAGGCGACGACGCCAACGACGAGGAGGAGGAAGACGAAGAGGCCGACGGTTCTTCTTCGCTCTTTTTCCTCTTGGCCGTGGTGGCCGGGGAGCCGGGCTGGCTGGACTTGTTGCTGTTGTTGTCCCTATTCTTGTTCTTCTTCTCCTCCTCCTCGAGCGTTCGCATCTTGCGCTCGCGCACGGCCTGGCGGCGCTGCTTGAGGCGCTGGCGGAGGGTGCCCTTGCGCTCCCGCGGCAGCCGGTCGGGCGTCGTCGGCGGACTCCGAGCTGGCGACTTGCCATTGGCCCTTCGCCTCTTTATCGTTTCGTTCTTTCCCGATTCCCCTCCATCGTCGTTTTCGTTTTCTTCTCCATCATCGTCGTCGTCATCGTTATCCGCTTCCTCAAGTTCGTCGCTTTCGTTCTTTTCGTCGTTTTCGTTTTCGTTTTCGTTCTTTTCGTCGCTTTCTTCTCCGGCTTCGTTCTCTACTTCTACTACTTCGTTTCTCTTCCCGCCTTCGCGCACGATCTTGTCTCTCGCCCGCTCGAGAAGCATTCGCTTCGTGGTGGGTGAAGTGGTGGACAGTGAAGTGAGGTTGAGGAGATCACGCACCTGTCGACAACAAGAGGACATGAACGAGAGTCAGTCCCGCCCGTTCTTGTCAAGAATGCACGCATTCCTGGAATGCACATGGAATGCATACCTTCTTCTCCTCGCGCTGGATTCGTCGCTCGGCCATGACCTTGTGGTATCGCTGCACGAGCTCGGCCACGACCTCGTGGCTTCGTGGCTTCACCCTCGTGATGAAGGGGTGCTGCCCCGTCCGCGCCGCTGACGTCAGCAACGGCTCGAACAAGATGATGAACAAGATGAAGAAGAAGGACGAGGAGGCCAACCTGGAGGAGCTCGGTGGCCGAGGCGCGGGCCTCGGGGTCCTTGACGAGGCTCTTGGCAATGAAGTCGTTGAACTCGGGGCTCCAGTCGCCCGGCTTGGAGAGGGCCGGTGGTGGTCGCGTCTGTTGGGCGATCATGAAGAGCGCACGCATCGGCACAAAGTCGAACAGCGGCGGCTTGCGCTCGGCCAACTCGATCGCCGTGATGCCCAGCGACCACCTGCGCGCACATTGTGTTTGTGTGTTGGTCCATGCTCACGACAATGGCGACAACGACGACGACGACGACCACGAGGACAGCGCAAGGAAGAAGCTTGGTCGTACACGTCCACTTTGGAGTTGTAGCGCGTCTCGCTGACAAGTTCTGGCGCCATCCAGTACGGTGTGCCTGCACAGCAAAAATAATAAGAATATAATAACATTTTAATACAATGAGAATGTTAAAATAAATCACTGTAGGATAATTTTCTCCTCTTAAACAGAAGAAGGTTCGCACCTGTGGCGGTTTTGTGAAAGTCCATTGTGTTCTTGAGCTGCGCCGCCACGCCCAAGTCGGCTGTAAACAAATTTGAATAAAAATAAATAAATCGATAACAAATAAAATGCAAGGGGTGTTGTGAGCGATCATGCATGTTGAAGGCGAGGGAGAGAAAGAGGGAACGCACCAATCTTGACCTCGCCCGACGATTTGAGGAGGAGGTTGTCGGCCTTGATGTCGCGGTGGATCTTGCGGGCGTTGGCCAAATACTCGAGCCCCAGCAGCACCTGGTACACAACCTGCAGACGTGACGTGTGTGAGCCCCATGACTCTACGATGTAGAGCGAGAGTTTCATGACGCACAGCAGCGATTTCCTCCTCGAGGAAGTGGCTGCCCATCTTGGTCATCATCTTGGAGCAGCTGCCCGCGTCGCAGAACTCCATGATGACCTGTTCAGCCGTCGTGTAGCGCGTGAGTATTTATTTTAATTTATTATTTGTTATTTTATTTTATATTGTTTTGTTTGTGTTTTTGGCGCGAGAAGAAGAGGAGGAGGAGGTTGAGGCGAACCCAGAGCTCGTTGCCTTTGATGTAGGCGCCGTAGAAGCCGACGATGCTGGGGTGGTTGCAGTCGCGCAGCATTTGGATCTCCTTCGCCACCGAGCGGAACGTGTCATCGTCCGCCGTTTCGTCTGCGAACGAGGCAGCGCGTCAGCAAGAAGACGATGAAGTAGTAGAAGAAGCGAAAGAAGAAGAAGAAGAGGGCACCGATGGTCAGTATTTTGATGGCCACGACCTCTCCATTGTCTTTTTTGAGGCCCTTAAAGACCTTGCCAAATTGCCTACGACCAGGCCGTGTAGAGGCAGCGTGAGAAGATGAAGAAGAACGTGTAGAGCAAGAAGGTAGCAATCACAAGCAACATAATCACAACAGCCCAGCGCGCATGAACAAGGGACAGCACAGAAATAGAGCCGCGAGACCAGATTGGGGGGGGGGGACAAGGAGGTACCCTCGACCGAGCTCTTCAACTATTTGATAGATTTTGTCGGGTTCTTCCCCGAACAGATCTGCCATTGAGTCTCGCGCTCTTGTGCCGTCTTCAATTGATTGTTCAATTCCAAAAAATCAGGTCAGCGGGCAAGCGATTCAAGTTTCGGGCCTTCTTTTCTTCTCCTCTTTGCCTCCTTCTCTCTTTGATTCTGCAACACCACCTTCCAATGCTTTGTCGATGTTGTTTTAATCTACAGGCGGGCCGTCGGCGTGAACTACCAAGAACGAAGCCGGGGGGGGGGAAGCAAAGCGAAAAAAACGGCGGACGACGGAACGCGCGCGTGCGCGCCAAATGGGAGGGGGCTTTCGTCTGGTCTTCTTTTCATCTCCTGCGACACGCGAGTTGACACTTGGCCTCTTCTCCCAACAACCTGCTCAACCTGGTCGCCTTGTGTGGAGAGGGATGGGAGATAAACTCTCTCCAAAAAACTGCAGAAGCAAGATGGAGAGGACAAAACGGCACAACATGCTACACAAATGTTTGTTTCTATTGAAAAGGCAATTTATATAAATATAATGGGGTCAAAACTGAAGCGGGCGCTCAGCGAGCAGCTTTGGTGTTCATCTCGGCGTTCCTCGAGGCGTCGGTGCACTGCGAGTAGCAAGAAGAGGTCAATTTTTGTGTTGAGCTCAACAACGACAACAACAACAAGACAGGCCCACAGCGGGGAAGAGGGCTCGTACCTGGGCCGGGTAGTTCATGCTCGACGTGTGGCACCAGGAGCTCTTGTGGCCGGCGTTGTGAGCGCCAGCGAGCTGGGCCTTGGCCAGCTCGGTCGTGCCGTCGTTGGGCGAGTACAGCACCAGGCTGGCTCCGAACACGCAGTAGTTGCTGAGCAGAGCTGCACGAGTGTAGCGCCACACGACGAAAGCGGTTAGACAACGACGACGCGACGTCGACGATGAAGAAGAGGACGAGAAGGCGCCAAACAACAACAAAACGTACAATCCTTGTACTGGGTGGTGTAGTAGTACACGTCGTCACGCGCTGAGGCGGGCAGGCCTGCGGCCCACTTGCTGGCGCCGTCGTAGGTCAAGTCGTTGTTCTTGCCGCAACCGACGCCAAAGATGGAGCCTGCGAGGAGACCAGGACGAGGCCGTCATGTGAGCGAAGCTTCGGGCCGACTACAAAGTAGAATAAAGAAACGAAAAACAAATAATTTATAAAAACGTACCGAGCGAGGCCAGGTCGCCAGCAATGCCAGAGCCGTAGTAGGGGCTGCCCACGGACTGGATGAGGCGGCCGTTCTTCGCGTTCTCCAGGTTGGACCAGTAGTAGGCATGCAGGTGCGTCGACGCCAGGCCGCCCTGCGAGTGCGCCACCTGCGTTGTTGCCACACCAGGTCACACCACGTCAGGCCTCGGGTCATGTGCCACGTCATGCTTCAACAGAACGGGGCCAAAAGGGGAGTTGTGTACGATGGAGAAGGAGTCAAACTGGTTGCCAAAGTCGCGAATCTTGAGCGCAAAGGCGTCGTTGGAGAGCGACTGCTTGAAGTTCTCAAAGTGGACGGCGTTGGTGAACTGCGACAACGGGAACTCGTTGGCGCCAGCGCAGTAGCCGTGGACCAGCACCAGCTTGCCGCCGGCCTCGGTGGCGCGCGTGCTGTTGGCGCTGCTGCGCTGGAGAGAGGCCGGGCGCGGGCCGTAGTTCATCTCCTCGGTGATGACGACGTTGTCGCGCTTGTGCGGCTGCAGCTTGAAGTTGGCGCTCGCCAGGGCGGCCGAGTCGACGAAGATGGCCTGGCGCTGGGAGAGGATCACGTTCCAGTTGCGGTCGGCGAGCCACGCGTTGCGCAGCTGGAAGGGCGCCGTCACGCCGGCCTTGTGGACCCAGTCCTCGTGGAGCTGGAGGGTGACCACGGTGTCGCCCGCGGCGTTCTTGTAGGAGTCGACCATGGACTCAACCCAGGCCACAGGCGCGTATTCGTAGCCCGTGCTGTCCGTGCCCCACACCTCGGCGTAGACCTTCATCGTGGCCTCCTCCTCGTCCTGTTGTTGCCGTCGTTACACGACGCCTCTACTCGTTCAGGATTTGTTTTTCGAAATCGTTTCGAAACGAATAATAAAATCAAAAAGAAAGCGAAAATGAAAAGGTGAAGTACCAGGTCGTAGGTGTCGACGTCGAGGTGGAAGTAGAAGTACTTGTCTTCGGCCTTGTACTCGACGTCGGCCAGGCCTGCTTAAAGCAAGTCAGAGACCCGAGGCATACACGTAGAGATGAATTCAAGGGAAACAAGAGTTTGTTAAAGCGAGGCACACCAGTGAGCGTGGCGTAGGGCTCGACGACGTGGAAGCTGTGCTCGGCGCTGCGCTCAAAGGCGACGCCGTCGACAGTGACGCCCTTGAAGCTGCTGCGGGCGGTGTACTGGCCCGGGGCGAGGGCCTCGATCACGGCGCCGTAGATGCCGTCGTCGGACTCGAGGTCGCTGCTGACGCCGTCGTCGCGCATGGGCACTTCGACCTGGCGGCCGTCGGGCAGGCGCACAGTCATGACGATCGACGAGCCAGCGGCGAGACGCAGCACGCCCGGGCGGCCGCGGAGGAAGGCGTCGCCCGCCACGTTGTGGATGTTGGCCACGAGGCCCACCTCCTGGCCCACTTCGAGCTCGTAGTGGTTGAGGTGCGAGAAGAGCTTGACGCTGTCCTTGTTGGTGACCATCAGCACGGCGGCTGGGGTCTCCATGGGCACGTCGGCCACGCCCTTGATGATGACCGTCGCCGCCCAGGTGCCCACCTTGGGCTTGGCGAAGGTGTAGGTCGTCACCGGGAACGAGGCGCCATCGATACCAAACGGACCCGTGGTCTGCACGCGTGTAGAATCGCATTCGCCCCCAGATTTGTTCGATGTTCAGGGATTTGTTTGAACAGAGACGTGATGTTGACGAGATGGGCGTACCTTGGTGAAGGGCAGATCGTACTCGGGGCCGATACCAGCAGCAGCACGCTCGGCCCAGAGGGCCTGGGTGGCAAGAGCGACATTGACCGACAGGGGCAGGTCGCTGGGCGGCTGCACGATGAGGTCGATGTTCTCCTCATACGGCGAGAAGAGGGAAACAGCAAGCTCGGTCGTGGAATCGACCACGAGCTAATTGGAAAAGAGAGTTGAGAATTAAACCTCTGCCATAGACTGGTCGATCCACAAAATGGAGTCGGAGCACGAACCTCGCCCTTCCAAACAAAAGTGCCATCGCTGGCCTTGGTGAACGTGAGCTCCTGCCACGCCGATTCGCTGTTGAGGGCGGCCTGCTCAGGCGAGGGGACCTTGTGCTGCGCAAATTCAGAGGGCGGGCCTTGCAGCTTCTTCCTGAATTCGTTGGAGGGCGGCTTCACCGCCAGACATGACGTCGCCAACAACGCAATCGCCAGGATGAAGAGAACCTTCATCCTATTTGTTGATGCAGTAGATTGTAGAGAAATGAATTAATGCAGTTGCGGGCAGGAGGGAAAGGAGTTGGAAGAGTTGTTCGTGTTGGTTGATTTTCTCAAACTCGTGTATTATAAGCCGACCGGCCTTCAGGCCATTGGACGCACGCGCCTGCCACCCACGACACAAGGAAAAGGCGACGAGGATCCTCTCGAGCCTGGGCTCTTTATGGAAGGTCAATTGGGGTGATGACTTGCTATCTACACTATACAGCCCAACGTTGCCGCCCCAGGCTGCCTCTGCGCATGTTGCCTTATCCCACGGGCAGCGGTTGGCGCGAAGACACTGGCCTCCACGGGCCGCTGCGGCGCATGAGGCACTGCCCCATGACCAGCCGTTGGCGTGCGCCCACTGGAGCACGGTCAGGTGGCCTTGCCCAGCAGCGTTAGTCAATTCGTCCCAGGGGAAATCGTTGGCGCGCAGCCACTGAAGCACGTTGAGTTTGCCTCCCATGGCTGCATACGCGCAGGCTGACGCGTCCCGTGGGGCCTCGTTGGCGTGTAGCCACTGAAGCACATCCAAGTGACCTTGCTCAGCGGCCGCCCGGGATGCTGCTTCGTCCCAGTCACAGCCGTTTGCGCGAAGCCACCGGGGTAGGTAGAGGAGGCCTCCAGAGGCTGCTGCGGCGCATGTCGCTGCGTCCCATGGACAGCCGTTGGCGCGCGCCCACTGCACCAGGGACGGCCAGCCCTTGGCCGCCGCTTGGTCCACAAAACAACTGTCCTCGAGTGGCCAGGTCGTCCATTATTTCTTCAGCAACGGCTTCCTCACGTAAACGGATGAGGAGCAAGAAGGGCGACAACAGATCAAAAGAAGACTGACCTGCGTGATGCAGAAGGAGGATGGACACGGGCACGGTGGATTTCCGGGTGGTCGCCCACCCCAGTACTAACACTGCCTGACGCAGCTTAACTACGCTGTTCGGGTGGGAAGCGGTGCTTCTCCGCAGTATGGCCGTATCCATCAATGTCGACGTTTATCTACTAAAGCGCCTGATCACACGACACGCCCAAATTAAGATAAAAGTTATTTGCCTTATTTGTAAGATCGACTTGTAGAAAGAACGAGTGGGAGCTGCGACTCGTCTTCAACAACCTGACGGTTAAATGGCTGTCTGGTACTTCCTCGCTGCTCTTCTGCTGGTGGTCGGAGGCGCGCCCAGCGCGATTGCATTCCCCGCGTGTGGAGGACCGACCCAAACCCAAAGCTACTACCGCTATACACGAAACGGGACAGAATCCGTTGGTGAGTACGGTGCTGGTGCCTCTACCTGCTACTGTACCGCAACTACAGGCATGCGTACGCTTACGAGCTTCACCTACTGGCTCAGCTTGGGTGCTGGAACCCAGGAGCTGCCTACCTTGGGCGTGGTCCTGGAGTTCGCCACCAAGCGAGTCCTCGCCTTTGACCACATAACTTCGCAATTGCCCGTCAGCCAGGGCCCGGCCCAACCGGTCAAAGCATATTTTGGCACAGCCATTCAACTCAACCGCAGCCTGGAGTACTATCTGTGCTTTTGCGCCAACAGCCAACCTCAAAACGGAAGAAGCTACTCGATGATGGCCAACAAACCGTCCAACCTCAACGACTTTTATTATTGTGACAACGCGTACTCAACTTGCGTCTCCTCGTCTGGAGTGTGGCGACAGGCTGCTGGCCAGACCTTAGATCTTCGCGTAGACATCGTCGGCAGTTGCGTCAGCAGCGCCAGCCGCATGGCGCCTTCCTGGATGGGGTGGCTGCAAAGCTTGTTCAGCCCCCAAATTACCAGTAATTAAATGATGAGATAAATGAGATAAATCCCTTTGTTTCGCTTGTTGTCGACGTCGCCATGCGGCACCCCCAGCGCTCGGCCGACGAGCTGGCAGCCGTCGTTCATCATCCACCACTGGTCGGCCCAGGCCGAGCCGATCATGGAGCACTGGCCGGTGCCCGAGGCCGTGCCGTCGGCGTCGAGCCAGCTCTGCATGCGGCCGGAGACGGTCACACCCGTGGTGTCGGTGAGCTTGGTCGAGCTAGCCCAGAGGTTGCCCGACATCGCCTGCATGCGCTGCGGCACGAACTGGTTCAGTGAGTGCGTGAGCGACGTGAAGACGGCCCGTTGCACTTGCCCGCCAACGGGCCCAGGACGCAGCCAGACCATTTGTTGCGGCAGTTCCTAAAGGTCGAGTTCTGGACGATGTGGTTCTACCACGCGTCGTACCACCGATGTTGGCGAACCAGTAAAAGTCGCGGATGAGCATGTTGTTGACCCACACCTGCCCGAACACGTTCATCGACAGCGCACGTCGTGGATTTTGATTCGGTTGCCCCACGCCTGCAGGCCGCGGTTGGCCAGGAAGACCATGTTGTTCTCGAGCTCGAGCCACAGCTGCACGCCCAGGTTCCAGCACCCGGTGCTCGTCGAGGCCGGCGTGCCCACGGTCTTGTCCGAGCAGGTGTCGTGCACGATGTTGGACCGGCCCTCGGTGTACTGCAGCGTCGTCTTCGAGGCGTCCGTGTAGGTTAGCTCGCCGCCAAAGTAAAAGGCGCCGGCCGAGGCCCACCAGAAGCCCGTCGAGTGGGCCGTGTTGCCGCGGAAGGGCTGCTTGGCTGGGTTGAAGTTGGTCACGTTCTTGAAGTTGCCCGTGGGCCCCGACAGGCTTGGGAAGGAGAAGCCCGTCCACCCGCCGCTGGCCGCATTGCCCTCAATGGTGTTGTACATGTTGGTCACGTAGACGGGGGCGGCCGACATGTGGTGCCGACAGTCGGTGGCGGAGTTGACGGTCGAGTTGGTGTTGGCCACCATGTGCCAGTGCAGTGGATAGCGCCCGAGCACGTTGGTCTGGCCCATGCGGTAGAGCTCCACGCCCGAGAACCGGCCGCGCGCGCCGGCGCCGATGACCTGGAAGTGGCCGCCAAAGCCCGTGAGGCACTTGCTGGGGCACTGGTAGGTCGAGCCCGTCCCGCTCACGGGGTCCACGCAGGTGGCGTTGGCCGTGTCTGTGGGCTCCGACGAGGCGTCGCCCTGGATGACGATGTTGCGCGACAGCAGGCCCACCTCGGCCTGGTACTCGCGGCCGCCGGTGACCGCGATGCCCTTGACCTGGGACGCTGCCGGGAGAGCCTGCGCGCCGCGCGAGCCGTGGAGTGTGATGCTGATCTTGTTGCGCAGGCGGCAGGTGGGCGAGCCGATGAGCAGCGAGCCCAGCACGTTGAAGCCGCGCGCCGAGACGCTGATCTTGGCGTCACCAAAGATCAACTCGGACCCGGCCGGGACGGTGATCGTGTTGAAGACAAACGACACGTTGATCGAGCAGGACCTTGGTCGCCGCCGGGATGTTGACGTTGGCTCCGTTGCCCGGGACGGCCCCGCCCCAGGTGGCCGGGTTGTGCCAGTCCTTGAGGCCCGCCTGCAGGTGCGGGCAGTCGGTGGCGGGCGGGCTCGGCGGCGGCGTGATCTTGGCCGGGCGGTAGCGACTGTACTTGCCGTCTCGCTCCAGTGGCCCGTCGTCAGGGCGCGGCCGGTCGGGACGCGAGCGTGTCGGCCGGGAGGCTCGTGTAGAGGTCCTGCGTGCAGGTCTGCACGCTACTAGCGCATAGTGATATCGACAGCCAGATTTAGTGGTCTGGCTGTCTCCTGTTCCCTGGAGCTATGTATCCTTCTTTTCTGGCCTCGCTGCTCCTCTTTGTGCCCCAAAGAAGTAGTAGGAGTTATGGGCCCGGAACTCCATTAGCCAAGCATTCAGATGCCTGCCATTCTTACATGATCCCTGCAAGGATGGCTCTTCCGACCGAGGAAATCTTGATCTTGTTTTACATGCTCTTTTCTTGTTTACTAAACCCAAGAGAAGCATGTGAGAACTTTCTTGTGACTTTCTATATCTGCTCACATTCCTGCAAGCACCAGCATGTTGGCTGCAGCCCCTTCTGTTGATGGTGCTCCAGCAGCCGAGAAAAGCTACCGTCGTCGCCGTCGTCACCGCGCGGGGAAGGCGCACGAGTGGTCAGGCGCCCGGCACAGGGCAGCACTGCCGCGCCGCGTGCCCCAGAGCGTGCGTGACAACGATTGACGCGCGGTCCTGGCGCTCCTTCGCTAAACGTGGCCACCCCAACATAAGGGTTCACTCCACTTGACCTGGCCCTCTATGGTGGCGGCATAGCTCGAGACGTGGTACGTCCCCAGCCACTCTCAGCTATGGGGCCGATGTCGACAAGATGGACGCAAGCGGCTACTCCTTCCTCGACATCACAACGCATCACAAGGGAAAGGAGTTGGAAGAGTTGTTCGTGTTGGTTGATTTTCTCAAACTCGTGTATTATAAGCCGACCGGCCTTCAGGCCATTGGACGCAGGCGCCTGCCACCCACGACACAAGGCGAAACAGGAGACGAGGATCCTCTCGAGCCTGGGCTCTTTATGGAAGGTCAATTGGGGTGATGACTTGCTATCTACACTATACATCCCAACGTTGGCCAAAAGCACGTCGCCAGGTTGATGAAGCGGTTCCTCCTTCTGCTCCTTCTTCTTCCTCATCCTCTTCATCCTCATTGCCTCTCAAAGTTCACCGGGCGGAAGTGGAACGGCCTACAGTGGCCGCGACTCTGCCCGAACGGCGGCAAGGTGGTCACGGCCATCGTCGGCGCGGAAGACGACGACGCGGACGCATAATGCTGTTGCTGAAGCGGGTGGACGTTGAGGAGGCTGATGTAGGGCGGTGGGTTGAACTGCGGCAGCGCCGCGCAGTCGGAGCAGGCCGACCCGCAGGCCGGCCAGGCGGCGCAGCCGGGAGACCCCGACGAGGACGAGGACCGGGACGACTGGCCCGAGGCGGCGGTCGTCGTCATTTTCACCGGCGAGGCTCGCAGGAACTGGAGGAGGCTGTCCGAGACGCCCGCGGGAGGGAACGAGGGCCGCGGACAGCCGCCGATGGCCGACGGCCCCTCGCGCATGAGGTCCAGGTAGCCGCCGGCGAGGCCGAGGCCGATGGCTCCGAGGCTGCCGTCGCCGCCGTCGCTGCCCTCCCAGTCGCTGGTCTGGTTGCCCTCGCTGCTGTGCTCCGGCGTGGCCTCGAGCTGCTCGTAGTCGCTCTCCTCGTGGTCGCCCTCGTCGGAGCCGTTCTCTTGGCCACCAAAGAAGGGCACCGCCGCGGACTTGGAGGCGGCGGCGGATAGGGGCACCTCGGGGACTGGGGCGGCCGCTTCCTGGCGGAGCCGCTTCCTGACGGGCTGCTGTTGTGGTGGCGCTACATCGTAGAGGACCTGGCGCGGACGGACGGAAGGGATGGACTGGAGCGGTGGCAGCCGGCCGTGGGCTTGGACGGCGGTCAGCTGGTGAACTGCAGCCGAGGACGACGTCCCTCCTCGGGCGAGGAGCTCTGGCGGAGGCGGGGCGTAGGGGAGGCGATCCTTGAAGGCGTGGGGCTCGGGCAGGATGCGCTGCAGGCCCTTGTAGCAATGCTTGGTCTGGCCCCGTGGGCCGAGGCGGTTGCACTGGATGTTGGGAAAGGCTCTACACGCCATGGGCAAAACCATGAGGATGATGATGTAGAGGCCTAGCCGATAGTACAAGCTGAAGTACAGGAAGAAGTAGAACGTACTGGTGCAGTATCTTGCCCATCATAGCTTTGGAGAGAGGTTCCTTGTCGGCCTGAGAGCACAGGCTCATGTAGTCCTCGTAGACCTCCTCCTTGGGCAGAGAGCCCAAGTTGTTTATCTGGTACGTGGCCTGCAGCCTATGTGCAGGATGTGAAGAAGGAGTTGTCAGGTCGGTGGCGATGAAGACAACGACCAAGTCCTGAAGAGCTCTAAGCATGGTTGTACCAAGCGATGATCTCGTTTATCCTGTGCGCCCGGTTGGTGAAGTAGTCCTTCTTGGAGCGGTCGGCCAAGCGCTGGGGCTCCTCCACGGTGAAGGTGAGTGGCCGGCTGAAGTGGGGCCGCTGGACTAGCAGTGGCGAAGGTGGACTGACGCCAAAAGACGGCTCGATGGCTTCATGTCTTCGTGCTTCTTCTACAACAACCCCCACCTCTGGTTCACCGTACGCCCGCTTCATCCGTCTATAGCCGGCTCTCTGCTCGAGTGGTCGGGCTTCGTCGTCAGCTGGCGGAAGGAGAGACGACAAGGACACCAGAACAGCGCGCCCGGCAACGAACAGCTGGTGTTTTCCGACGAGCGTGCCGCCTTACCTCTTTGAGCCTTCTTTTCCTTTGCTTACCTTGTCGTTCCAGTACACATTTGGGTTTTCTTGTCGTTTTTTGTACTTGTCCCCAAAAAGGTTTGGTAACTTGTTGCGTTTTGGATCGTTGCGAGGATGAAACCCGTTCTTACGCCAGATCCAGTAACACATAAAAGAAAAGTCTGTGCCACGACGAGTTCTGGGGCATTCTTTCTTTTTGAGGGCCAAGTGACGTCTTTTATTCCTGACCGTCATGGTCGCCGGCATCAGAACGATACTTTCCGGCTGGCTCGTGTAGCCGTTCTCGCGAGAAGGCGTGGGTCGAGGCGGGCGAGAAGGACTTGTTGTTGTGCTGCTGTTGCTGTTCGTGGTAGTGCGTTCTCGAGGCGGGGGCAGGCCAAGTAGAGGAGGTAGGGAGTGGTGGAGGCGCCGCATGGTAGAGGTCATGAGGAGTGGTGGAGGCGCCGCATGGTAGAGGAGCGTGTGGCTGCTGAAAGAAGGCGAAAGAAGAGCTGGCGTCGCCAGCTACAAGAGGGCCGCCCGTGTAGTGGTGATAGGGAGTCATGGTGGGCATGGTGGGCATGGTGCTCGTCGTTGTCGCCGCCGCGGACGCAGGCAGCTGTCGAGCGGCAGACCAGCCCGAGCTGGCGGTATCGTAGAGCAAGCTGTCCACGCTCGTGTTCCAGCCAGGAACGCCTCTACTCGCGCCATACGACATCGACGTGAGGCCGTCGTGGCTGGGGCGGTAGGCGAAGCTGGGCGAGGCTTCGGGCACAGTTGGCCGCAAGTGCGACATCGCGGGTAAGACCGGGGGATAGCCACCATGCACCATGGCCCCTTGCGTGTAAAACGGGTGGGCCATCGGCGTTGTCGTCGCCAGCACGTGGCCGCCAGGACTCGAAGGCGGGGACATGAACCCCGCGCCCCCGCCTCGCATGTGGGGCGCCGACACGTGCGACGAAAGAGAAGAAGAGGACGACGAACCGGGCGAGGCCGCGGCGTCAAAGCCCCGGAGGGATGGCAAGCAGATGCCCGGCATCATCGCGTACCAGCTGGCCGCTGCCGCCGACGGCGTCGGCGGAGCTTCGGCGGGCACCTGGGCCGCGGCCGAGGGGAAGCCAACGTCCCTCGGGCTGTTGCTCCTCTCCGTCCCCGGCCTTCCCGCCGACGAGGTCGCCGTGAGTGCCGTTGTTGGTGCTGTTGTGGGTGCTGATGTTGTTGGGGAGGTCGTCGTCCGCAGCCGTTCGTCCTCGGCCAACGGACTCGAGTGCGGAGACTTGCCGTCTTCGCTCGGGATCTGCCGCTGCAGCCACCGATACGAGTGCTTCGTCGAGCCTGTTGTTGTGCCACACACAAAACCCATGTGGGTTGACCACAGTGAACGGAATGCATTAATTAATCGGCGTGCTGTCCTAGGCGACCACCCGACAGGCTCTGTCCTAGGCTCCGGTAACCCCCGCCGGTTTTTTCCGTGCTCGGGTGTGCGGTGCAACATGGGGGGGGGGGGCAATGTTGTGACGTTCTGCCGTACCGCGGCGGCCGAGGCGATTGCAGGTAAGGTTGGGGAAGGCGACGTGGACCAACTTGCCAAAGGTGGCGCGGGCCATGGCGGACTTGCCGTCGCGTGAGCACATGTGCATGTAGTCGTGGTAGACGTCCTCTTTGGGGATCGATCCCGAGTTGGGCACCACCGCGTAGACCTCCCTCAGCCTGCTCGCGTGGCAGGTGCGCACGAAGGACGACAGCACCGTCAGTGTCCATCAACAAAAAAGAACGAAAGCGATGTGTGGAAAGAGCGAAGAGGCCTTTTCAAAAAGAGGAAAAGAACGGAACCAGCCCGTTGATGGGGCCGTGACAGGCGCGACTCTCAGGTTCAAATAAAGCGAGGATTTAATAAAGATGATGATGGTGAACCTTACCAGTGAACGACTGCCTGGCGAGTGTGGACGTTGGGGCTCTGTTGAGTGAAATCGATCGTGTAGGTGGGTTGGGGGCGGCGTCCAAACGAATCTGTGCCAGTCGTTGACGATGTCTTCTTCTTTGCGCTCTCCCGCTTGATTCCGTTGTGGGCAGCAGCTCTGCCGTTGCTCTCCGCGTGTTGTGCGTCCCCGGTTGCGCTACCTTCTTGAGGGCTTCTGCTGCCTTCCTGTGGCCTCTGCGCTTGCATGCCGTGCACCTCCCTTCAATCACGTCGCCGAGAGGAACTAGTTAAAGAGGAAACAAGAAGTCACCACCAGGACGTGGTGCGCGTGTGAGGCACAACAGAACGGAGAAGGAACAAGAACTCGCCGCCCTGATCGCCCCAGCCTGTTGGCGCCTCGGCGTAGCCCCGTTCCGCGCCCCACGTTTCCGAGGACAGACTTATGTTGCACGTGCATTCTAATAACAGAATAAGATTCCGTCATATCCTTCACATGCAAGCCTTTCTCATTCTCAAAATACTCTTTCTTTGGGTTGTGCTTCCCAACCCAAGAGGCAACATGAGGCTTCTCCTCTAGGGGACGCTCAGGTGATGTGACCGTCCCGGCCTTCTTTCTCTACAAGGCAAACCTGATTTGTCTTCCTTTTGAGGCTGACCTTCGAGGAGCAGGTGTAGCCTATCTACTCCTGGGCCTTTTGAAATAGTGCTGCTGCTTGGGCGCCCCCAGACATGCCAGACACAGCCTTCTCCTGTCTGGAGCAGGAGACGGCTCGTTGCGACTGGATCAGGGGCGAATGCTCTTGTTGGTGGCTACAAAAAGCAGAGCCAAACAATACAACAACAAAAAGAAGAAAAGTAGTGGAAGAAGAAGATGTAAATCTTGAGCTGATTGCTGACCAGTACGTCAAAAACGTGGGTCCCCTCCAACAAGTCTCTTGAAGGGGTTTCTACAACAACAACAACTACGAGGCTATATCAGTACCGCCGGCCGCCCGCGTTGGAGACGAGCAGGATCTTCTTCTTCTTGCCCTTGCCCGCGTTGCCACCGGCCCCATTGGCGCCGCCCTTCTTGCCTCCTCCGGGCTGACTCGTGGCGGCGGCCTCGAACGAGGGGAAGGCCTCCTCGTTCCAGCCCGACCACACCTCGTTCTTTGCCACCTGCGAAAACGTTGGCGTCTGGCCAGACAAGCAAGAAAGCAAGCGTCATTAGCTCTTTGCTCTTGTGGCCACAGCAAACATGCACCAGGCGCGCGCACCTTGGCCGTTGTTCGGCTGCTTTGCGTTGTGGAGGACGACGACGAGGATGAGGTGGACTTGGACGAAGAGGACTTGGACGAAGAAGAAGATGATGACGATATCGTGATGCCAGACGTGGCCGTGGCGAGCTGCTTCTTGGCCCAGGCGCCCTGGAGAGCGCCCGAGGGCGACTCAGAGAGCGGCGAGGACGAGGACGACGAGGACGCAGTAGCGGGCGTCGTGGGGATGCTGACCGGCGGCGTGGCCCTGGCGGCCTCGGCGGCCGCTTGCTCGTCGGCCATGCGCTGGCTCTCCTCAAGCGCGGCTGCGAGCAGCGGATCGTCGTCGACGGCGGCGCCGTTGAGGCCCGGGAACTCGGCGGCCAAAGTGGCCTTACTGTGCTGTTGCTGCTGCTTCTTCTTCTCCCTGTCGTCGTCGTCGCGCTCGGCCTCGCGCTCGCGCCTGATGAGCGCGCGCTTGGCCTCGCGGAACTTGAACTCGTCGGCAAAGGTCGCGAGGGTCTTGTCCGAGGCCAGGCCGGGGGCCATCTCGATCTCGCAGAACTGGAACTGGGTCGAGAGCGGCAAGTGGCCGACGATCATCTTCCGCCGCTTGCGCATCTTCTCGTTCTGCGTGATCTCCTCGAGCTGCAGGACCTTGGCCTCGACCTTGGCCGGCAGCTTGTCAAAGCTGCCACCCACCTCCTTGTGCAGGCACCGGAAGTTGAGCGGATGCATGAAGATGTTTTGCCCGTCGCTGGCCTGGTAGAAGTAGTAGATGTCCGGCGACGCCATGATCGACATCGACGTCGTCGTCTTGTTCTTCTTGTTCTTGTTCTTCTTGTCGTTGTTGGCCGCGGACGCCTCGTCGTGGTCAGTGTCGTCGTCGCCCTCGCCGAGCTGGCGGTCGGCCTCCTCGCTCTCGCCGGCCGTGTCGTCGTCATCGTCAACACCATCGTCGTCGTCGTCGTCGTCGTATTCAGAGACCTCGGACTCGCTCGTCGCGCTGCTCGAGCGGCCCCGTCTTGGCCTCGGCCTCGGCTTCGGCTTGTCCTTGGCCTTGTCGGCCGCCTGGGGCTCGCTGGCCGCCGACTTGCGGAGCGGCTGCGACTGAGGCGGCTTGCCGAGCTCGGCGCCGTCGCGCTTGGCGGCTTCGGCCTTCTTGGCGGCAAACTCCTGGCGCCGCTCCTGCAGCTCGTAGAGCGCGCCCTCGATAAAGGGCACGGGCTCGTAGTCGTGCAGGGCGCGGGCCTGGGCCAGGTTCTCGTTGAGGTCCTGCTGCTCCTTGTCGAGGATCGGCGTGATGTCGTCCACCAGCACGAGCCGGCTAAAGGCCGAGTCCTGGTCGTCGTGATGCAGCAGTGTCTCCATCGTCCGCCAGTGCTCCGAAGGCAGCGCCACCTTAAATAAACATTTTTAAAAAATTAAGTAAAATAGTAAGAAAGTATTCAGAAAATGTATAATTAAAATAATAAATAAATAAATAGTAACATAAAATACGCGTACGGTGCAGTCCTTGTGGCGCCGCATGAGGGTGAACGTGATGGAGTCGCCCTCGTGGTACTCCTTCACGATCTCGATGGAGGTGCTCTTGAGGTGCTTTGTCGACACCGAGTCGAAGCAGATGGGGCACTTACGCCAGCCCTTCTGCGCCATGCCCAGGTACCGGTTGATGCAGCTCCAGCAGTAGATGTGTCCACACTTGGTCATCTTTCTGTTGATTTTTTGTTTATTTTTTATTTTATTTTTGTTTTGGTCAGTCGTGCTCTCGAGAGCGGCGGCAGGGGCGTCGACAACGTACGGAGCCATGGGCACGTCGAGGCAGATGGGGCAGTTGTAGGGGACGGGCGTCTGCAGTACGATCTGCTCGATCTCGGCCCAGTCCACCAACTGGTCCGTCTCGTAGAGATGGCGCACGTACTCGCCTCCCGCATTGACCACAAAGCGATAACTGGAGGCAGAAGCGCACAAGTGAATACGAAATGCCAAAAGTAGAAGAATAAAATGTAAACAAAATATAAAAATGTAAAATAAATAATAAATAATAAAAGTTGTAGAGGGCGGCAGTGCAAGTACTTGGCCTGGAGGAAGCGCTCCTTCTTGAACTCGACCACGGGCGTGCGCCGCCTGGGCGCGGGGGTCCAGTCGGGCACGGTCGGGCGCTGGTAAGTGAAGTTGAGCAAGTAGTTGGCTGGCACGTGGAACTGAGCCGATCGTGTCATCTTCTTCCTGCCCTTCTTGTCCCTGCGGCGGGGCTCCTCAGGAGGCACCTGAAGAACACAATCAACGTCGTCTTTACTAAGCATTCGTGCGCCGGTACGATCTGTCATGATCAAAAATGGGCCGACGCCAAATGAGCAAGGAACGCGAACCTCGCTGGGCAAGGGGTCATTAGGGATCGCTGGTGCAGATGCAGACAGGCCAATGGCCGAAGTAGCGCCAGGCGATGGCCTGAAGGAAGGCGCATTGACATTGAACCGATGCACGGGAGAGCCGCCCCTAGGCGCGGGCGACGAAGGCGGGGCAGCGGAACGGTCATAGAGGTACTCGGACTCTGAGCCCGACGAAGGCGAGAAATCGCCTTCGTAGAAGAAGTCAGCCCCGCCTCCGCGAGCTTCAGCCTTCCTTGACCCTCCATCGAGGCGCACGCTTCCACCACGGAACTGGCGGCCGCGCCCAGAAGATCCACGGCCGCCACCCCTCTTGGCGGACCCATTAAAGCTCGTGGGAGGGCGTCGAGAGCGACCAGCGCGGTTGACATCGCCGCCATTGCTGCCGCTCATTCTTTCCATTCTCTCAATCTCAGCCATTCTAGCCTCTCTTCCTCCCTCTTGATGAATGTAGTTGGTAGGTTGATCAAAACTGGACAGGGGTATCACCCTTCGCCGCCTTTGTACAAGATGTATTCACACGTTAACCTTTTGCCTGTGTAAGAGAGGAAGAGAGGTGCCGAATGGGAGGAGAAACGAAGCGAGGAAAGCGAGAGATTGAGCACGCGCGAACGCTGGGGCGTGAAACAGCAGAGATGAGAGTGCAGCTGTAGTGCTGCAGCAGCAAAGGAGGGTCGATCCGCAGCTCCAAGCTAGAGTTGGAAAGATGCGAAGCGAAAAAAAGAAAAAACTGGAAAATCCGCTTTACCAGCACCAACAGTGAGAAAAATCGCAGGACTCAGCCCGACTGTTGAGCAGCATAGTTGGAATTTTTGGGCAAAGTAAAGTTGTCGACTTCCGCTGTTCTTCTCCATCTCGTGCCGGCAAGCTGAGATTTTTGTTCCTCCGACCCGACTCAGGCGCAATCTCGCGAGATTAGTCGCGTTTGCTCCTCTGCTCACTTGATTTCACTTGTAGCACAGCTGACTGCTGGCAGCCCAGAATCGTTAAGCATCCCAGCAAATCGAATCTCCATAAATCAAAATGGCGTCTGCACTGCAGCTGCAATTGAACCAGAGGAGGACGGCCCTTCAGCTCCCTGACAAGTCCGTCCCCGCCAAGGCCTCCCTTCTCTTTGATAAGAATAAGGCTGAGCATCTCGATCTCGAGACCATCTTGCACATCGGAAATAATGGCTTGATGGAGCTCCGCAAGTATGATGAAAGGTTTGGCGCATTCGCGGATACCCTTTTCAATCCGGCTTCCATCTCTCTTGCCCGCCCGCAAATGACCAAGGAGGCGCTCCAGAAGCTGGACAAGTCCATCGAGCACTTCCTCATGCTCCTCTCGCCCTACTTCCTTCTTAAGCCCGCGCACAAGGCTCTCGAGTGGCTGCTCCGTCGCTACCAGTACCTCTTTCATTCTCAATTTCAATATTTTTTTGTTTTTGTTTTTGTTTTTGTTTTACATGATTAATATTTTATTTTTCAAATCATGTAAAAATGCAGGATTAACGTGCACAACGTGACGGCCATCATTAAGTGCATCCTGCCCTACCACGAGACAGCCCTCTTTGTGCGCGTGGTGCGGCTGTGCAAGCTGGGCGAAGAGTGGCTCTTCCTTCACCCGGTGAAGAAGAGCAAGGCCAAGCTGGACCGCGCCTCGCTCGTGCAGCACTGCCTCAAGGACTTTCACTTCTTGAACTTCCTCTGCGAGCTCGTGGTGCGTCCTCTTTCTCTTCTTCTACATTTTTTATTCACGTATTTTTAAAATATTTATTAATTGTTTATTCATACTCATGAGCGCTCATCGTTCTTCCATGTTGTAACGCAGTCCAAGGGCGCTCTCCAGCCGGACTCGGACTCGAAGTCGACGCAGGTGTCAGAGGTCCACCTGACGCTCTACGTGGCCACCGTGCTCGAGGTGCTCGCGCGCACGTCGGTCGTGACAGACAACCTCTTGCACGTGCTGCTGCCCCACATCCTGGCCGGCCTCAAGGCGCAGAACCACCGCAACTTCCAGATGGCGACCTACATGATCATCGCGCAGCTGTCGACCAAGACCGTCCTCGCGCCCACGCTGCTGGCGACCCTGGTCAAGGCCATCGCCAAGTACGCCACCGAGGCCACGCAGATGGACGCCCTCACCGCGCTGGTCTACCTGGCCCAGACCCAGTCCGTCGCGTCCCTGGACGACGCCCTGCAGCCCCTCCTGGCCTATCGCTCGCTGGCCCTCCTCTTGGCCGACCTCTCCCAGAAGTTTGACACCACCAACTTCCTCCGCCTCTTCCTCTCCTCGCTCTTGTCCCGCTGGTACGCACGCCACTTCATCTTTTTTCTTTTTCTTTTTCTTAAAGTATTTATCATTTTCGTTTTGGCAACGACCTCACCGTTTGTCGCGTTGTGCAGCTCGTCGCCGACCGAGAACCAGCTGGACGTGTTCAAGCAGATCATGCAGCTCGTGCCGCTGGAGAACTTTGTGCAGGAGATGGTCACCAAGCTGCTCGACGCCTTTGTCGCGGCCTCTCGCCAGGAGAGCGACGTCAGCGAGACCACCAGTACGTCTTAAATATTTTAAAATAATTTACAATAACTTAAAAACTAACAATCAATACGTGGCCAGACGACAATATCAAGCGCTACTTGCGCCTGATCGACGCCAGGTATCCGTCGCAGCTCGACGCGGGTCTCAACGCCGCGCTCGCCTCGCTGAGGGAGAGCAGCAACAGCAGCAAGAGCCCGGCCGAGAGCCGCCGCGCGCGACGCAAGCGCCGCAACTCGGCCTCACGCCAGAGCGCCGACGAGGCCGACATGGCAGTCGAGGAGTCCGCCGCCACGGGCCCTGCGGCCGTAGAGGCCCAGGTGCTCGACTTCATCTCGCTCACCTTCCGGGGCACGTCGCACCAGATGCTGGGCGAGGGCTCGACGACGCTGTTCCTGGCCCTGCAGCACCCCGAGGAGCGCATCCGCCTGCTGGCCGTGGAGAAGGTCGTCGCCCAGCTGACCGAGGGCTCGATGGAGGACGAGCAATTCGAGGAATTCATCCGGGACGGCCTGCTCGAGCGCCTCCTGGACGACTCGCCCCTGGTCGTGCGCGCCGCGTTCAAGGGCTACCCGATCCTCCTCAACAAGGTCGACCCCGAGACCCTCTTCCACCAGCTCAACAGCGTCATCTCGAGTACGCATTCTTCACATTTTCTGCGCATTTTGTGATTTTTGTGCTGACGTGGCGCTGACCTGCGCAGACGACAAATTCCGAGCCGACATCAAGGCCAAGGCGCTCAAGGCGCTGACGCGCAGCTTCCTCAAGAAGCACCCGTCCTACTCGCACGCCGTGCAGTCACTCCTGTTTGACTCGCTCCTGGCCCGCGGCCAGAAGAGCCAGCTCAACTTCTTTGGGCGCGCCATCCGCATCGCGTCGCACTACGCGTCGCGCACCAAGGACACCATTTTCACCGGCATCGAGGACGCCGCCGAGAGCGTCGCCCAGTACGAGCACGCCAAGAAGCACAAGGGCAGCAGCGCCAAGAAGGGCAAGCAGCGCAACGTCGAAGCCGAGGAGGAAGAGCAGGATGACGAGGAAGAGGAGCAGGCCGAGTCGAACGCGGTCGCCGAGCAGAGCCCGCTGGTCGAGTCGGCCGTCAAGTGGAACGTGCTGGTGATCAACGCGCTGGCCAAGAATGTCCACGCCAAGCCGGACACCTTCTGCCCGCTGCTCGTGTCGTTTGTCAAGAAGCGCGACCAGGGCAAGCTCCTGGCGCTGCTCGTCCTCAACAAGGCCCTGGCGCTCGACAAGAAGGAGAGCCACGACGCCCGCCGCAAGCGCACGCAGATCCGCCAGGTCCTGTTCACCATCCTCCGCGAGCACTGTGCGCTGGCCGACCTCTTGTGGGGCGGCGGCGCCGCCCAGGAGGCCAGCCGGTTCCATCTGGACCTGCTGGACACGCTCGAGTCGGGCGTGCCCTCGCGCGACCTCTTTGTCCACTTTGTGCTCGCCTCCCGGCCCTACTTCTGCGCCGCTGGCCAGACCGAGGCCGAGAAGCGCCAGGCCGAGCACGCCCTCTACCTCTTCTGCCTCCACAACATCACCGACTCCTTCGCCGCCAAGCCCAACGAGGACGAGGTTCGTTTTTATTTTAAATTTTAAATTTTATAATACTCAAGAATATCTTTTTCATAATTTTGCATGCACAATATTTTGATTTGTTTTTGTTATTTTTTTATTTATTCATGTCATTGTTGATTGGGTGGCTCACTTGTGCTTGTGGTGCGACAGTTCTCGCTGATGAAGGAGCTGTTTGTGCTGTTCATCTCGTCGCCCTCGTTCGGCCTGTTCGCGCCGCACGTCAAGGTCCTGGCTTCGCGCATCTCGGCCGTGACGTCGTTCCCGCTCTTCCTTTCCTCCTTCCTCGCCGATCGTGGTGCGTCCCGTTCCGCTACATCGTCGTCGCTTTTTGTATTTGTTTTGTATTTGTTTTACTTTTTGCTCTTTTTTTTCGCTTGCTGACGTCAGATGGTTGTGACATGCAGAGGACAAGGCTTCGTTCGCCGATTGGCCCGTGCTGATGCAGACGCGCTGCGTGAAGCTGCTCAACACGTACCTCATGGCCTTCCTCCCGACGCCGGGCCAGAAGGACGCCGCGGGCGAGCACATGAAGGCCCTCCGCGAGCGCGAGACCGAGCTGCACCAAGTCTTTGTGCGCTTCCTCGTGGGCCTCGAGAACGCGGACAAGGAGGTGCGCGTGTCGACGTTCTTTGCCTTGTCCACGCTGGCCACGCTTCTGCGCCAGCTGGGCAGCGGCGCCGCCACGTCGGCCTCGACGTCGGCTCTGCTGGCCAAGTTCCTCGGCGCGATCGCCGCCAACAAGGCCGAGTTCATCAACGACACCACCTTCCTCCGCCGCCTCTTTGCCCGCCTCCTCAGCGACAAGGCCGTCGCCGCCGCCGCCGACAGCAAGAGTGCGTCGTCTTCTTCCTCAAGAATGCGCGGCATGTCTGTGCATAACTCACATATTCTCCTTTTAAAATGTTTTTGTTCATGTAGAGGACAGCAAGGACGTGCTCGAGACGCTGACGGCCAAGTTCAACGCCGCCGAGCGCAGCAGCCTGCTCGCCTTCCTGCTCGGTTTTGTGCAGACGTCCACGGCGCCCATGTACCTGCGCCTGTTCCTCCTCCACGCCGTGCGCGAGGTCTCTGCCGAGCAGCTGGTGACCACCGTCGACGACCTCCTCCACGGCCTGCTGACTCGCCTGGCCCCTTCATCATCCTCTTCTTCTTCATCGTCGTCGTCGGACAAGACCCCGCTGAGCTACTTCGAGGCCAACATGATGCAGCTCATCCTCACGACGTCACTCAAGCCGGGCGTGGTGGCGGTCTTCAACCACGCCAAGGGCGCCAAGGAGAGCAAGGAGGAACAGCGCGCGGGCACGCGCCGCTTGGCGACCTACCTGGCGGCCCTCGAGTCGCAGGCCTCGCTCTCCTTTGGCGACAGCGAGCAGGTGACGCAGCGCGGCGAGTTCCTCGTGGACTACGTCTCGCCGCGCCTGTGCGTGCTCAAGAGCCTGGTCGAGACCGCGGGCTTCCACTTCATGGCCGGTCTCTCGGTGTCCAACAAGAAGGCCCTCTTCATGCGCTTCATCGAGATCCTGCTCGAGTCTTCCTACGCGCCCAACGAGTCCGCGGCCGCGGGACAGCCCAGCGGCTCCGCGTTCAAGCCCGTCGACATCAACGTGGTCGACACGAGCAAGACCATCATCAAGTCGATCATCCGCGCCATGAGCATGTCGTCGGAGCTCATCCTGCGCTGCCTCGAGGAGCAGATCGCCATCGCCCGCGCCAAGTCGGCCGAGCGCCGTTCGGCCGACGAGCCCAAGGCCGCCGCCGCCGCCGCCGAGACCACGGCCGCTGTCGGCAAAAAGTCCAAGGCGCGCCGCTCGGCCAGCAAGGCTGCTGACGTCAGCAAGGACGACGACGACGAGCCCCAGCTTCAGCGCTCGGGCAAGCGGGCGCGCGTGGCGCCGGCCAAGACGGACGAGGACGAGGAGGAGCGCGGCAAGGCCTCGTCGGCCAAGTCGGCCGAGGAGCGCCGCCAGGAGCTGCTCGTGATGCAGCGCCTCAACCTGATCCTCGAGATCGTCCTCTCGCAGGTGCCGTTCGTGCAGGACAAGCCCGTGCTGCTCCAGCCGCTGGCCACCCTGCTCGACATCCTGGTCCAGGGCCAGAAGAAGGCCGAGGCCTCGCCCGAGGAGGAGGACAACGAGTACACCAAGCAGCTCATCCTCTCCTGCGTGGAGAGCATCACCCAGTTCATCTACGTCGACCTCCACCCCAAGGGCGAGCAGGCCATCATGGACGCCGAGCAGCGCGCCGCGCTCAACGAGAAGGCCCGCAGCATCGAGAAGCAGTACAGCGGCGCCCCCGAGACCATCGTCCAGTGCATCCGCGGTATGCTTGGCATCTCTGGAATTTGCTTTGTTTGTTTTTTGTGGCGTTTCTGGAATTCAAAGCTGACGCCGTCGGCCTGGCGGGGGACAGTCACGAGCAACACGCGCACGCAGAACAAGGCCCTCCTGGCCCTAGGCGCCGTGGCGACGCTCTACCCGGACCTGGTGCTGCGCCACGTGATGCCCGTGTTCACGTTCATGGGCGCGTCGACCATCCGGCACGACGACAACTACACGTTCACCGTCATGCAGAAGTCGCTCCACGCCATCCTGCCCTCCATGGTCAAGCAGGGCGGCATCGGCGTCTCGGACGTGCTTCGCATTTTTGTCGATAACTTCCAGCACGTGCCGCTGCACCGGCGCCTCCACCTCTTTGCGTCGGTGCTCCAGACCCTGTCCCTCACCTACCTCCCCGACCTCCTGCTCCTCTTCCTCGTCAAGCACGTCACGCAGGTTCGCATTCCCATACGCGCCCGCGTCTCTCCTTGGTTGGCCTGTTGTCTTACGCCTGTCGTTTTCGTTCTTTTTCGTTTTCGTTCTTTCCTGCGCACAGGGTTCGCAAAAGCAGCCGCGAATGCAGCTCGACCACTCGGTCTCCATCGACGAGAAGGACTTTGTCGACCTCGAGGTAAGTTTTGTTTCTGCGTGGCGAGCTGAGCCCGGCTCGGTCCTCATTTTTGTCATTCTTTGCAGGAGGAGACGACCATCCCGGGCTTCTGCCACAGCCTGTGCGAGAAGCTGCCGGTGTCGGACATGTGCTCGGCGTTCGTCCCGCTCGTGGAGATCATCACCGACAACCCCGAGGGCAAGACCGCCGACATGGTCAAGTACTGCGACAAGAGGTATGATCGACGATGCCGTTGGCACGTGTTTGTGGAGGACGGACGAAAGTGGCTCACACCCTCATGTGATGGCGCGAGAGCAGCCAGATGACCAAGGCGCAGATCATCGAGCTCGAGCGGACGGTGATCGACTTCATGCTCGACCACTTTGCGTCGAAGCCCTTCCTCAACGCCCTGCTGGGCATGTCCCCGACGCAGATTCGCGCGATGCAGCCGATCTACTTCTCGCTCTTCAAGCGCACGCTGGCCTACGCCCAGCAGTGCGCTAGCAAGGCCGTGCGTGCTCCTTCCTCTTCAACTTCAACTCGCGCTTCACTTTCGTTCTTTGCTTTCGCTTTCGTTCTTTTGTGGCTCACTTTTTGTCTGAGTACAGAACGAGCTCAAGGGCAAGAAGGGCAAGAAGGTCAAGGCGCAGGTCGAGCTCTGGACTACCCAGACGCAGGGCTCCTACG
>NAVB01000525.1:0-58648 GCA_002179805.1 Acanthamoeba lenticulata
ATAAATCGAAAGAAAGAAGGCGGTACCAGGCGCGTTGCGGCGCGCGTCAGGGGTGGCCGTGCTCGCAAAGGTCGAGAGGAAACGCAAGGAGTGCTGGACTCGCTCGCTGTCGAGCTCGAAGAGCTCTTGGCGATAGGAGGCGGAGTCGAAGACGCACGATCCAAGGGTGTTGCGCGCGTGCGAATAGATGAAGAGGCCGTAGAGAGCCCATCCAATAAGCGAGAGTAGCAACCATCTTCGGATGCAGCGCAGGTTCACCGTTTCCATTCGCACCCCCACGCAGCGCAAGAAGTTGTAGACTGGACTGCCCGGCGCATTTCGTGAAGAATAGTGCTGGGGCGGTTCGTGATGTGGTGGTGGTAGTGGTTCGTGGTGTGCGACGTTGCGATTGTGTGTGGGCAACAACATGGCGTCAGAAACAAGAGCTGGCCCCGCCACCGATCCGGACCTCTTTCAAACCGACAACAGCCAACGTGGCGTCACGAACTGAGAAAATCTTATTCTTTTTATATTTACCTGCGAGGTGCAGATTTCTCCACCCCGCCCAACATGCAGCGCGCTATGCTGGGCAGCCTTCGGCCGCTCTCCTCCGTGAGTCGCACGAGCATATGCTGCAGCTCCTCCGGAGCGTTGCGAACCTCTTTTTGGCAGCGTTCCTACGGTACCGCGCATTTCCATGCCCACACCAATTCGATTGAGATTCGGACAACAATTTGTGACGCAAGTCTTCTCTTCTCTCGCAGCTGAGGAAGCGTCGGTAACGCCTGCTAGCGCTGAGGCCGCTCCGCCTGCGCCAAAGGAAAAGAAGAAGAAGGAGAAGAAGGAGAAGAAGAAGGCCAAGGAAGAAACGGAGACCGTGCAAGTGAGCACTGAGAGTACGCGCCCTTTGTTCTGCCAAGCGGTGGCCGCGCCTCTATTTCGCTTACCTTTCATGTTGGGGTCGACCCCAGAGCTGCACGTGAAGCGGAAGTTGTGCCGGCACCTCCCCAGGAAGAAGGTCTGGACCGTCATCGGCGAGGGCCGTCTCCTGGTACGACGTTGTTGCATACTCGTCCTTCGTGCTTTGCGCGCCTACCTGCTCAACCCTTGTCTTTCGTGGAGTCCTCGCTCTCGAGTCCCACCTCACCCCCTTGCGCCTTCACGTCCTCACGTGTGAACATGACAGGAGTTCGAGTTCCAGAACGACGACCTGCTGTCGCACCCTACCTTCGTGACGCCCTATCCCTACGGTGACGACGATGAGGACCAAGACGAGGTACGCGTTCTTGCGCTTCCGGGCGTTTCTTCAAGGCCGCAGCTAAGTCGGCATGCTGTGTGCTACACGTGGGGTGACGCAGGTCAACGAGGCCTTCGCCAACAAGGGCAAGACTTACGGCAGGAAGAGTTCTGGCGACGACGACGAGTGAGCCTTTTCTCTGCTTTTCTTGTTGGCGCAGACAAAAGAAATTGGAGTTTTGGAATTTTGAAATTCTTCGAAAATGAAGGAAGCTCCTCATTGTGACATCGAGCGGCATTCTGTCCTCAGCCTTGTGAGATCTTGTGTGGTTGTTAAGACACCAGTAGGATGAATTCGTCGTGGCGTGCGAGTGCACTTCGGGGCGGCTTTGTTTTGGGTGCTCCGCACCGGACGACAACTGCCACGCGAGCGGCGAGGGTGCTGCTCGTGCGGTACCAGAGCACGAGCACCACACGCCCGCTTCCACCCACGCCCTTGCTGTCGCCGGAGGAGCGGTTGCGACGGAATCGCGAGAATCGGAGCCTTCACTTTGTCTTCATCGAGGGAGAAGCCGCCACGGGAAAGGTAGCCACCATACCCCGCGTAATAAGGTGAACGACGCAGCTCACAACTCGTGTCTGCAGAGCACCATCTGCGAGCTGTTGAAGCAACGCGGCTACACGGTGCAGTTTGAAGGCTTCGTGGAGCTGTGCAAGGAGGTACTAACCCTCCCTTGACCGCACGAGAGGCGGGCCCTGACACTCTCCTTGCTGCATGGACGTGTGCAACAACAGAACAGCCGATACTCGCCACAAGGAAGCGTGGTGTCGATCAAGTGGGTATCGTCCATGTTCACCGCCATGGAGCGTCTCCTCCACCAGTTCGATGAGGTACAGCTCACTAGGCCCTTTCTCGTTCTTCTCGTCCTCACCATCTCTCGTCGTGTGGCGGGTCTTCGCGGCCAGAAACAAGCCGACATCAAGGATCGTGTGGTGTTCTTCGACCGCTCCTTCCTCACACCCTACGTCTACACGCGCGGCTCCTTGAACAACCTCTACGTGTGCGACGCCATGAAGTGCGTTCTTCCCCCCTTTTCTCTTCCTCCTCCGCTTTTATCACACATCGTCTGGCCTCGTAATCATCCGGGCAGGGAGATCAAGGAGGTGTTCCCGTGCACCACAGTGCTGTGCAAGACCGACCTGGCCACCATCGAGAACCGCCTCCTGCACCGATACAACCAGGGCGACGCCCAGGCCAAGGTGAGCTCGCCTTGCGTGCGCGTGTGTCGTTGGGCGGTGGGACCTGACTCTCTCTCTCTCTCTTCCTCGTTTGCCTCCTTGGGTTCTTCTTCTTCTTCTTTACAGGACATCCGGAAGAACCTGGGCGAACTGGACCACGCCTACATCGAGAAGGTGCACAACAAGTATAGCGAGCTCGAGGCGGACGGCTGGTTCGACTACCTCCTCGACACGTCGGCGCCCGGCCCGCTCGTCGTCGATAACCTGCTCGCCACCCTCCGACAAGGGGCCATCATCAACGGCCTCCCATCTTCTTCCTCGTCCTCGTCTTCTTCTTCTTCTTCTGTGGCCACGCACTGACCGCCCATGTCCTTACGCAAGTTCTTATGTAACACGTATTCCTCCCCTTTACTACTTCTTCGCTTGGCGCGTTGTGGCGTTGTTGCCTTAGAGGTGGCTGCTCAGCCACCTAAAGGCGTCGAGGTAGCCCGTGCCGTCCACCAGCGAGCAGCGGAACACGCCCACGGGAGGTCTCGCCTGTTGTGGCGGGACACCGCGGTGAGGACTCCTCGAGGCGGCCCACACACGTAAACGAGGCAATGGAGAGAGGTGGACGCACCTCCTCGATGGGATCCTGGAGGGCGAGCGCAGAGATGAGCTGGTCGATGTTGAGGGACGACTGCAGGTCGGACTTGTTGCCCAGCACGAGGAGGCCCTTGAGGTGGTCCAGCGAGGTCTCGGCCAGCAGGCCCTCGAGTTCCTACGTGACGTCACCCGGGTGCCCTGAACTCAGCCGGCAGCCGAAAGCACTACAAAGAGAGACATGACGGTGATGATGCCACTCACCTCCTTGGCCTCGCTAAGTCGCTCAGTGTCGGAGGAGTCGACTACGAAGACAATGGCGTCCGCCTCCACGAAGTAGTCTCGCCACCAGGCACGTACCTGCATGAACGAGGGGCCGGTTGAGGAAAGGCAAACAGACAAGAGGACCAGCCTACCGCCCATGTGCGTGGTGTGTTGTACCTGTCGGTGGCCCCCCAAGTCCCATGCTCGGAACTTGACACTGCCCACATCGATCTCTTCGACGCTCGGGCGCTGCGTGGGCACGAACAGCCGCACCTCCCCGTGCTTCAGCTTGTGCCTGCAGCCTCCCCAGTCAGAAGCCCTTTTGCATTGCAAACCGACTCACCGACTCAGTTAGACTGTAGTGCAAGAGAAGCGAGCGTGTACAGCAACGTGGTCTTTCCAGCGTTGTCCAAGCCTACACAAAAAACGGACCACGTCGATTGAGATGCTACAGACTTGAGAACTTGCGAAGCATGAGGGGATCCATACCAAGGAGAAGAATGGTGGCCTCCTTCTTCCACAGGCCGAGGGCAGCCAGGACGTCCAGCAGCCAATCCCAGAGGAACGACATGCTGTGTATCGATTCTCGACTTCGTTGTCTGCGATTTTCTTAAAAATTTTCTTTCTTTCAGCTGATAACAAAAAAGGGTTTTCCCAACCCAGCGAAGCACTCAAGCTCGTTGGTAGCACGCGCAAACCGGGAAGAGCTCAGGCTTTCGAGAGGTTGTGCCACGCGCTCTCTTCCTCCTTGAGCACAAAGACTTCCAGCTCGCTGATCTCAAAGTCCCTGACCACATCCACACAAACACAACACACGCTTGAGAATGTTGCCAACTTGCCTTTTCCTCTTAAGTTGGAGACCAACCGAGGATTACCGCCCAGGAAGTACTCCACGGAGCCGCCCGTCTCCGTAGCCTGCGCGCCACCCGGGTGCTGTGCGTTTGTTAGGCCGCCGCTGCGTGTACGCATCACTGATCGACCGAGAGACTGTGGCCACGGGGAAGTACCGGGTAGGGCGGGGCATACGTGGCGCCGATCCTGCACCTGCGCGTGGCCACCCGGCCCAGGTCAGCCGCAGACCACAAGAGAGAGAGAGAGAGAAGGCCGAGGAGGGAGAAGGGCTGCGTGGGCCTGGTACCAGGCCGAGGGCGGCGTCTCGCTCGGGTGGCCGAGGATGCCCAGATCGAACCCCCTCCCCCACAGCGCTCCGAAGGCCTCTGTTCCCGCCCTCGCGCACAGTGAGCCAAACAGCGATGTGTGTGTGTGCGTGTGTGTCTGCATGCGGGAAACAAACTGTGGTGAGATGGCGCCGCTCTTGTCGCCTCGCCGGCGGGGGAAGATCTGGGTGGGAGGCTTGTCCCATGGGTTCCGAAGGGAGAAGATGAACGGGTCCGCGGGCAGGTGCTTCTCGGCCACTCGCTGCACGTCCTGCGCCTGGCGTGCCTGCGCGGCCTCGCGCTTGGCCTTTCGCTGTGCGCGCCTCTCTGCATCATCGCTGCTCTCATCCTCGCTGTCGCGTTGTCGTTGCTGTTTGCCGAGCGTGATCCGCGATGCTGCGTTGTAGCCACCAAACACGCAACTGTTCGGCACAAGCACACACACGCTCGCGCACGAACACGAGGCGCCACACGAGGGTCGAGCCTCATGGTAAGAGGTCAAGAGCAAGAGGAGAGAGAGAGAGAGAGAGAGCGAGACAGACAGAGGGAGGGCGCTGGACTTCTTCTGGGACAGGACGACGCTCACGGTCGGGCCCACGCAGTGATTGAATCGGTGAAAGGCCTCTATCGAGAATCCGTCCCGCGAGCCCCTGCAGAGGGCGGCCAGTCAGCGCACGAACTCGCGGGAAGGGCGTTTGGGAGAAACCGGTAGTGGAGCACCCAGCGCGCCTCGAGCGCGCTGGTCCACTCGGTGAGCGTCTGGCCAGCGTGTGATCTCTCCTCTCTCTCGTGCACGTTGTTGAGAATGACCGATTCCTCAAAGTTGAGCGCTGTCGGGCCCGGCCCGTGAGCGAGGGTGATGCCTCATGATGATGAAGCCAGAAAAAGAAAAAGAAGAGCTATTGTACCCATTGGCGAGGCACATTTGCTTCCAGGTGGTGCCGGTCTTGGCGTGGAGCTCGGCGTACTTCTCGAGGCGGTCATCCTCCATGTTCCTCATGTACAAAGTCTTCCTTCTCGGGTTGGCCAATGCTGTGAGGCGCCATACTGTGGTGGCGGAGAGCAGAGAGAACGTTGTTGCGCACCAAAACGTTTCATCGTTGCAGATCTTCCGCCACTGTGCAGCACTTGCGTGTCAGAGAGAGAAAGGGGATAGTGGCCTGGAAAGTCTTGGGGGGGGAGGTGCCTGAGACGAGACAGGCAGCAAAGAGCAATGGTTTGCGGGGGCAAGAAGCTCAACACCTGGCAGCACGCTTCGACATACAGAACAGAGAAAGGGTCTTTTAACTCGGTCATCGCTTGTCTTCCAAGTTGTCTCTTCAACCAAAAGAATGAAAAAGAAGAGAACAAAGAAAACGCTTGTGTGTTGAGATTTTACATTTGAACTTTGGCTCTACAGCTTTCCACGATTGGGGAGCGTGTCTATACAACGTGGACGAGAGAGGAGAGATCACACGCTGGCTGTAAACAACCTTGCCCTCGCGCTTAGAGCTCGAAGGAGAGCTGGTAGACGTTGCCGAGGGAGTCACCGGCAGCCGAGACCAGGGTCGAGGAGCAGAGCGCGGTGGCCGGGGCGCGCGTGAAGAAGCGGCCGACGGGGCGCGGGTCGGTCGAGGCGAGGACGTCGGCCAGGCGGTGGGCCGTGATGCAGCCGTCGTGCGCGGCCGAGAGGAGGTGGGCGCCATTGGGGGTGAAGGCCAGGGCGCTCACACGCTTGGCGTGCGGCCGGAAGGAGCGCAGCACGCTGCGGCGGGCCACGTCGGCGACGACGACCACGGCGTCATACGAGGCCGAGACGAGGTGGCGGCCGTCGGGCGAGAAGGCCAGCGCGACGACCCAGTTGGCGTGGTGGGCAAACGTGTGGATCCGCGCGCCCGTGGTGGTGTCCCACAGGATGACGGTCTGATCGTGCGAGGCCGTGGCGAGGCGCGAGCCGTCGGGCGAGTAGGCGCACGCGTTGACCCAGTCTGTGTGGCCGCGCAGAGTGTGGTGGAGCGTGCCGCGGACGGGGTCCGAGATGCAGACGGTGTTGTCCCACGAGGCCGAGGCGATGCGCGCGCCGTCGGGCGAGAAGGCCACCCAGCGGACCGAGTTGGAGTGCGGCCGGAGCGTGCGGAGGAGGTCACCGTCGGCGCCGCCCCAGACCTTGAGGGTGAAGTCATCCGAGGCCGAGACGATAGTGGCGCCGTCGGGCGAAACGGCGACGCAGTTTACCGACTGCTCGTGGCCGTCGAGGGCGGCGCGGGCGCGGCGGGTGCGCGTGTCCCAGAGCTTGATGCTGCCGTCGCGCGAGGCCGTGGCCAGAACACGGCCCGAGGCCGCCAGAGCGCAGGCCGTGACCCACTGCGCATGACCGGCGATCTCGCGCTGCGCGTCGGCGTTCCACACCTTGACCGTGCAATCGTCCGACGCCGACACGATCTGGTCGCGCTCGGGGCAGTACTTAACCTGCCTGATGGCGTCGGCGTGGCCCTGGAGGGTGGCAATCTCCTGGCCGGCCTCGGCGTCCCACAGGCGCACGGTGCCGTCCTCGGACGACGACACAAACGTGGTGCCACTGCGCGCAAAGCGCACGCCGCTGACGCGGCCGGCGTGACCGCGGAGGGTAGTGACCTCGAGGGCCTTGACCGGGTCCCAGATCTTGAGGGTGCCGTCGAGTGAGGCCGAGACGAGGTACTTGCCGTCGGCCGAATAGGCGGCGGCGCTCACAGCGCCCATGTGGCCACGCAGGGTGGCCGACTCGGTTCCAGCGCGAACGTCCCAGAGCTTCATGTTGTAGTCCCACGAGCACGAGACCAGTTGGCGCCCACTGGCCGAGAAGGCGCAGCGCGTGAGCCAGTCCATGTGGCCCTTGAAGATCTTCTTAACCTCGCCCGTCTCAGGCGACCACACCCGCAGCGAGTTGTCGCGCGACGACGACGCCACGCGCTTGCCGTCGGGCGCCCACGCGCAGCCCGTCACGCGGTTGGTGTGGCCCACGAGCTCGCGCTCCTGCTGGCCAGACTCGGTGTCCCAGATGCGGAGCGTGAAGTCGTCGCCGGCCGAGAGGATCTTGTCACCGTTGGGCGAGAAGCAGGCATCGTTGACGCAGTCGCGGTGGCCGCTCAGCGTGCGCACGAGAGAGCCGTCGCGGGACGACCAGAGCCGGATCGAGGCATCGTCGGACGTGGTGAGGATCAGCGCGCCGCCGGGCGAGAAGAGGACTGCGTTGACCGTGCGCGTGTGGCCGCGCAGGAAGAAGAGGAGCTCGCCCGAGAGGACGTCCCACACGGCTGCCGAGCAGTCCGAGAGGGCGGCGACGATGCGGCGGCCGTCGGGCGAGATGTCGCACGCGTTCATGGCCATGTCGGCAAGGCCCAGCTTGGTGATCTCGCGTCCGCCGAGGGCGTCCCAGACCTTGACCGTCTGATCGTCCGAGGCCGAGACCAGGCGGCGGCCGTCGGGCGAGAAGGCGCAGGCGTTGACGGCCTTAGAGTGACCCTCGAGCGTGGTGACGACCTCACCCGTGCGTGCATCCCACACGCGCAGCGTGGTGTCCACCGATGTCGACACAATCTGTGCCCCGGTGGGCGAGAAGGCCACGGACCGGACCGACTTGGCGTGACCGGCAAAGGTGCGCAGCTCGGTGCCGGCCTCGACGTCCCACAGCTTGATGGTCGAGTCCCACGAGGCCGACACGATCTGCGTGCCGTCGGGCGAGAAGGCCACGGCGTTGACCGGCTTCGTGTGCCCATGAAGGGTCTTGAGCAGCTGGCCCGAGTAGCCGTCCCACACGCGCACCGTGCAGTCCCACGAGGCTGAGGCAATGCGGCGGCCGTCGTTGGAGTAGGCACAGGCGTTGACACGCCTCGTGTGGCCGCGCAGGGTGGCCATCTCAACGCCGGCCCGCGTGTCCCAGATCTTGAGCGTGCCGTCCCACGAGGCTGACACGACGCGCGCGCCGTCGTAGGCATAGGCGCACGCGACGACCCAGTTGGTGTGGCCCAGCAGAGTCGCGCTCTCAGCGCCCGTCGCCGCGTCGCAGATCCGCAACGTGCCGTCACGCGAGGCCAGGACGAGCTCGCGTCCGTCCGGCGAGAAGGCGCAGGCCAGCACAGGGTCGCGCTCGGAGGCCAGCGTCAAGCGGCACGCGCTCTGGTTCTGCGGCTTGTTGAGCCAACGCACCCAGCCGCCGGTCTTGGCACCTCCCGACAGCGCCTCATGAGCGGCGCGGGCCGGCGCCGAGGCGTCGGGCTCGTTGGCGGCCTGCTGGAGCGTGAGCTCCGGGTGGAGGCCCAGGATGTGGGCGTTGCCAGCGAAGAAGGCCTGGAACTCCTCGAGGCGCGCACGACCGTCCCAGCGGTGGTCCGTGGCGAGGGCCCCGTTGTAGTCGCTGAGCAGGTCAAAGGCCATGCCGAGGCCGCACTTGCGGCTCACGAAGCCGAGGTCGCACAGCACGGACTCGAGCTCGTCCCACATCTGCGCTTGGGCCAGGTGGTAGGGCAGCTCGCTGATGGCGCGGCGGTCGTCGGTCCACTGCCAGGCGCTGCTGGCTCCGGGGGGCGCCGGGACGCGGGCGCGCTGGAGGTAAAAAGTAGCGAGCTGGCGGTGGACGCGGAGCTCGTTGTTGCGGGTGGCGAGGTAGCGCTTGCGGACCGAGACCTCCATCTGGGCGTGGAAAAAGGCGAGGACGTCGTCGCCCGAGGGCCCGACGGGACGGAGGAAGGGCTGGAGGGCGGCAAAGACGGCGGCCCAGACGGCACGCGGGAGCTCGGCCTCCTTCTTGCGGTCGCGGGCGAGGACGGTGAGGAGCTCGGCCTCGAGCAGGCCGCCACGCGAGGTCACGAGCAGGGAGAGCGTGAGACGCAGGAGCTCCTTGTCGTGGTCGCTCTCGAGTCGGTGGAGCAGCTCATCAAAGAGCTTGGGCACGGTGCCGCCGAGAGCCTTGATGCGGTTGGAGAGCTGCTCAAAGAGACCAAACAAGCGGAGCTCCTCGCAGGCCAGCACGAGGTAGAGCGGCTTGTGCGACTCGGGCTTGCGCAGAAGCACGCGCATTTGGTTGTTGCCCGGGGCCTCATCGAGCTTCTTGCGGTACTCAGCCAGCACGGCGCGGACGAGCGCCTTGCGGTGGTTCTCCTCGAGCGGGCCCACGGCGACCTCGGGCGGCTGCGGCTTACGGTGGCGCAGGGCGTGGTGCGAAGGTGTCTCGGCGTGGGTCGACACGATCATGCGCACGCGGGTCGAGCCCGGGAGCCAGTCGAGCGCCTTGTTGTTGGTGTCGCGCGCCTCCATCTGGTTGAGGCCGTCAATGATGACCAGGACCTTGCGTCCGCCCGCCGCGAAGCCGGCTGACTCGAGGATGCTGCCAAACACCTGGCGCAGCTCCTTCTCGTCCTCGGGCACCTCGTCGGCCAGCCGCAGCTGGTCCTTGAGCTCGCGCGCGAGGCGCAGCAGCGTGTGGCGCAGATCGCGCGCCTCCGTCGCCGCGCCGGCGTAGTGCGCGATGACCAGCGCCTCGCCGTTGGTCTTGTCCGCGTAGAGGCGCGCAAACTGGGCCACGAGGGCCGACTTACCCGAACCGGCCTCGCCCGTGACCACCAGCGGGCCGGGCTCGTCGCCGTCGACAAACTTGGTCATCGTCTTGATGAGATCATCGCGCCCGACGAATACGCGAGTGCGCGACACGGCGTACTCCTCGTGGCTCTCCCGAGCGGCGCTCAGCCTCAAGCGGCTCTCGTCGACACCGACGGCGAGCTTGTTGGCCTTCTCGTCGGGGAACGTACGGCAAATGCCGCGCCACAGGTCCTCCAGCACGGCACGGCCAAAGTCCTCGAGGCGGTTGACCATGGGCTTGCCGCCGACGACCCCGGCCCAGCCGCAGCGGTAATCGCGAGCGCGGTCCGGGAAGGTGGACTTGATCTCCTGCTTGAGGGCCCGGAGCCGATCCGCCGCGTGCGCGTCCTCGACCAGGAAGTCGGCGCGGTGGCTCGCCTCCTCAGGGATGGCCAGCGCGAAGGTCGGGTCACGGAAATAAAAGAAGGCCTCGGCCGCCGTGGGGCAGCGGAGGGCGCCGTAGAACATCTCGAGCTCGGTGATGGAGCGATCGGCCGGATAGCGCTTGGCCCACACGTAGCGGGGCTCGTCCGGGAGCTCATAGTGAGCCGGGCGCCAACCGTAACGCTCGCCCAGCAGACCGATGAAGAACGGACGGCAGCGGTCGATCTCGTTGAGGCAGATGTGGAGAGCACCCTCGGTCTCGGCCTCGTCCTGGGTGACACCCCAACGGAGATCGACGTCGTAGAAGTGGAGGCGCCTCTTGCGGCAGCGCTCGCGCAACTCCGGGAACACGTAACGCACGAGGTAGTCGCGCTCGCCGTGCATGTCGCGGAAGGTCGACGACACGAACACGCGCACGGCGCGCCACTTGCCGCTGCGCACCTTCTCCACCTGCTCCTCGACGCGCCGACGCTCGCGCTCGTCGACAGCGCGCTCCTCGGCCTCCTCCTCGGCCCGCTTGCGCCGGGCCTCTTCCTCACGCGCGGCGATGGCCGCCGCGTCGTTGGTAGTCGATGCGTCGTCATCGTCGTCAAAGAGGAAGCTCTTGCGCGTGCCAAGGCTGAAGGGCGTGCGCACGCGCGAGCGGAACGGGTTCGAATAGTTGGCCGACGTGTAGCCGAAGCCACGCTTGAGCTCGCGCGGCTTGGGCGTCGGGTTGGCGATGCCCTTCTCCTTGTCGATGTGGTCGATGTAGTGGAGCTGGTTGCTGTCGCCGCGCTCGGCAATGTAGCGCAGGATGGCGTCGGAGAAGCCCGAGATGAGGACGTCGTTCGGGTGGCGCGCGTCGGCGCCGTCGGCATCGAGCGACTTGCCTGCCGAGCCCAGGTTGACCGAGACGAACATGAGCTCCGGGTTGATCTCCTGGCGGTACTTCTTGAGGATGCCGGCCAGCTGCGCGTCCTGCTCCGGGTAGAGCATGGAGTCGTTGAGCACAATCAGGTTGTCGATCACCTTGCGCCCGCGAATGGCCTCTTCGAGGTAGTCAAACGGGAACTGGAACGCCGCGTCCGAGATCTCGCCCGACGAGGCCCGCTCGAGCACGGTGGCCATGTTGTCGAGCACGGTGCCCTCGGCCAGCTCCACGCCCAGGTGGCTCGCGCCCGACGAGCCGTGCGCGCCCACGATGCGGAAGTCGCACTCCTCGCACATGTACTTGCACATGAGGCCCAGAAGCACGCCCACGTCGAGCAGGGTGCGCACGCTACCCATGCCGCGCGCGCTCTTGCAGCTGCCGGTCTTCATCGACTCGGCGATGGAGCAGAACACGACTGTGTTGCCGCGGATGGGCTTCACGTTGTGCACCGTCGCGAACTTGACGGCGTTGTCCAGCGCCTCGCGGTACTTGCGGATGAGGCCCTCATCGGGCATGTTCTTGGGCACGATCACCTTCTTCGGCCGGTCGCCGTCCTTGTCACCGGTCTTGCCGCCACGGCCGCCTGCGGCTCTGCCGCCACGGGCGGACTTCTTGCCTCGGGCCGGCGCCGCCTTCTGGCCGGCCTTGGCGCCGGTGGCCTTGGCGGCCTTGATCTCCTCACGCAGCTTCTCGAGGTCGACCGCGATGGCCTCGTAGGCCGAGAAGAAGCGGAACGGGAACTGCTTGCTGCGCGCGATGGTCTCCTCGTTGTTGAGCTTGTTCATGGCCCACCGGTGGTACTTGTAGTCCACACCCGTGAGGATCAGGTTGCGCAGGTTGCGCAGCATGGCCATGAACGGCAGCTTCTTGTGGTCGATAAGCTCCTCCCAGGTCTCGGCCTTGTTGCCCTTGGCCGACAGGAGCGTCTCCCACGTCTCCGGCACGGGCAGCTTCATGCGCGTGCCTGCCTTGGCCGGTTCAAACATGCCCGGCAAGCCCGAGCGGCGGAAGTCGGTCTCGTTGGCCGGATACTTCTTCCCGAGCAGGCACATCACGTGGTACACGGGCGCGTCGATGTGGAGCTGTCGCACCATCTGCTTCAGCGTCAGCGTCGACTTGGCGCCAGCCTCAGGCTTGGGCGGCGGCGCGCCAGCCTTCTTGGCCTTTTGCTTGGTGCGCTTCAGCTTGCCCTGCTTGTTGTACTGTGTGTAGAGGGCGTCCGAAATTAGGAATTTGAATTTAAAAAAGACTAATAATAATAAATGAAATAGTTGAAATGAAATGAAGTGAAATGGTGAGGGGGACCAACCTTGCCAAGCTGGTAGGTGTCAAACTCGGGGAACTTGAACATCATGGCCTTGCGCAGGGAGGTCGGGAGGGCGCGACCAGTGAGGGCGCGCTGGGGCAGCATCTGGTAAAGGGCAGCGACGTCGAGCCAATCCGAAGGCAGATTAATGACGTGCTTAAAGTACTTCTTGAGGAACGGGGCCGACTCCTTGTAGTTGGCCGCCAGAGCGACGAGGAAGTTGGCCGTCGAGCGGATGTTGAGATCGTTTCTCACGTACACAGCGAGCTTCAGCACGAATTCGGGATCGACCTGAACGATCTGCTCGACGAGGTTGAGCACCAGCTGAGCACCAGTGTCCTCCTCCTTGTCGAAACGCGGTTCGGCAATCATGGAAGCACAGATGGCATTGACCAGGTTCGTCTTGAGCTGCTTCAAGTCGGCTCTCTTCTCGTGCTCGGTAAAGCTGTCCATCTTTTTTTAATCGATTCAACGACGTTAACGGTGGATAGGTTCCGAGGTAGCTAAAGAGAGCACACTAAAGTGGGAGGCGCGACGTGAAGGTTGCGAGGACGTGAAAAAAACTGTTCTCTTCGTGGTCGCCGCCAAGTAACGCTGTGCCTGCGCCCTTCTTTTTCTCATACGCAGAATTTTTCGAGATTAGCTTTATTTCATTCTTTAGCGAAACAGCTCTTTCTTGCGGCAAATTCATGCCGACGGCATCTGGGTGCTGGTGGGATTCGATCCCGTGTACAACGCCCCTTGGCGCATGCTTGACGTTCCGTGATGTTTATTTGTATTTATAATTTTTGGTCCAGCAAGGAGAGGCGAATGGCTTCCATCAGCATGAGATCCTCCAGACCGTCGCCCTCACCTTCACCCTCTTGTTGCTGCGCACGCCAACGACCACGCTCACTAATGAGAGGAGAATTGAAGACACGCTTAGGAGGGGGAGAGGTTGTACTTGTTCTGTCGATGATGAGCTGGGCTGCGGATGCGGCCGTGGCGCATCAGCAGTGGCGGCGGCGAATGAAGAGGAGGAAGAAGATGAAGAAGAACTCTGGCGAGATACTTCGTCGTGGCTCGGTCGGAGTCCCTGAACATGACCATCTCCCAGCTGGGCGCTTGAGGTTGTAGTGGTGGCGCCTGAGTTCCACGTGTGCACACACACCAGCCAGTACGTGCAGACACCAATGGAATCGCGGGCGGTTAACAAGAGCCCCAATGGGTGGCACGCAGGTTGGGGAGGAGGAATGAACAATGAACAAGAAGAGCAGCAGGAGGTACTTCGATCACTTTGCTGCAGCTCCTTCTGTCGCTGGCGGGCAAGGTCTTGCTCGATTTCTTCCTGGCGCATCTTTTCCTGCAACTGCAGTACCTGCTGCTCCTCCTGCACAAATACGCGTGGAGGCAATTCAAGAGCGGGGGCTTCTGTCAGCCACACATCCACACACGCGCGGGGGAGGCAAACAAATCCATACCATTTCCTCTTTCATGCGTTCCTCCCGCGATTTGGGGCCACGAAAGACGACCGTGAAGCGCGCGCGGTTGCAAAAAGGGCATCTGGTGTCCCCGCCGCCACACCACCCACGGGCAATACATAAGTCGTTCTCTTTTTGCGCGTGCACGCAGGAAACATGGCGCATAAAAGCGTGCGTGTGTGCGTGCGTGAAGGGAAGGAAAGCAGATGGCCAGCGGGGAGGACGTACATAGAGTCGTCAAGGGAAGCGCCTGGCTTCTTGATTTGCAAGAAGCATTCTGATTAAAAATGAGGATGCACATCGTTAGTGCAGACCCAAAAGGGAAGGATCCTTCTTGTTGGTGTTGTTACCTGTACATAAGCCCTTGCGGCAACAGTTGGTTCGGTTGAGGCCACCAGCATAAAACTATTGTTGGATGCAGTTAGCCAGAATAAAAATAAACTAGAAAAACGCCACACACGCACCATGAAGCAGATGGGGCATTCATCTAGATCTGGGGAGTCTTTCTCTGCATGCCCAGGATAAAAGGGGGCAAGCTTTTTTTCCACGATGAGTTTCCTGATTGTCTTGAGATCCCAGTTGCACGAAGAGTAGAGTTGGCCTGTTGGTGTCAGGTATTTTGTTTCTGCCCCTTCTCCCCCTCCTGCAGACGGAGTCGGGATCACTTTCTTCGATCCGGTGGAACCCATAAAACGTCTGTTGTTGTTGTTGCGTCAAGATGGATTGGTGTGCGTTTTCCTTCTTCTTCTTTCTTCCTCTCTCCACAGCTGTTTTTTCGGCGGTTTCAAAATAAAAACACACACAAAACAAAACTTGAAGCATGGAAGGAGCAGCTGTGGTGGCGCGCACGTTGAAGGCCCTCGAGGTCACGGATGTGGTACGACCGCGCTGGACACCTCTACTTCTTGTCCTTTCCTTACACTCAACGCCGTTCTTTTTCGACCTACACACAGTTTGGTGTTGTGGGAAGGCCCGTGACCAATGTAGCGATGATGGCACAAGCTGAAGGCGTCCACTTTTGGTCCTTCCGCAACGAACAAGCTGCCAGCTACGCCGGTGCGTTTGCTTTCTATGGGTGTAATCGTTTTTTTTTATTAATCGGGTGTTGATTGATCTTCCTGCACACAGCTGGCGCTGCGGGCTACATGACTGGTCGCCCTGGCGTGTGCTTGGCCGTGTCGGGTCCTGGCGTGGTGCACGCGCTGGCCGGCGTGGGCAACGCCTGGGCCAACTGCTGGCCGATGGTCCTTCTCGGAGGCGCGACGGCCTCGGAGGACAACGAAATGGGCGGCTTCCAGGTTCTCCCCCCAAGCTTCAAGAGCTTGCTTTGCTCTACTACTTCGTGTGCTGAAAATCGTCCGACCCTCTTGCTGGCTTCTGCTCCACAGGAAGCGCCGCAGATCGAGACCGTGCGCCCCTATGTGAAGCTGGCGTGCCGTGCCGAGTCATTGGAGCGCGTGCCTTTTTACATCGAGAAGGTCCTGCCCTCCTCCTGTTGCTGTTTTTCATTATTAATTTACAGTAACGCAATATTCCATTGGCTTCATCTCATGTCTTGACCCTTTCGCGCGTGCCCCACCCGTCGCAGGCCATGCGCGTGGCCATGTACGGCCGTCCGGGCCCGACCTACGTCGAGCTGCCCGTACGTGCTGCTCTTCAGATGGTCCCGCACAACCTCCTCTCTGTCTCACTGTTTTGTTGTTGTTATTGTCCTGTTGACTGTAGGCCGATGTGCTCTACGCCTCGCTCGACGAGGCCAAGCTCGTGCTTCCGCAGCCCATCCCGCCGCCCCCGCTTACCTTTGCCGACCCCGAGTCCGTCCGTGCGGCGCTGGAGCTCCTCAAGCGCGCCCAGAACCCGCTCGTCATCATCGGCAAGGTGATCTCGCCTGCCCACTTTTCCGCTTTTATTTTTATCATTTCGTTATTATTGCATCGCCAACACCAGTCATCATCACCACTCGCAGGGGGCCGCCTATGCACGCGCGGAAGCCGAGGCCAAGCACTTTGTGTACGTAGTTCTTTTTTATTTTTTTTTATAAAATGATAACCTGACGGGACTTTTCAGGGAGAAGACGGGCCTGCCCTTCCTGCCGACGCCCATGGGCAAGGGCGTGCTGTCGGATGAGCACCCGCAGTCCGTCGCCGCCGCGCGCAACCTCGCCCTCCAGTCGGCCGACGTCATCTTGCTCCTCGGTACTCCTCCTTCTCGCCCCCAGTTCATGAAGACGGCCTCGCCGCTCATCTTGTCGTGGGAGGACAGGCGCGCGGCTCAACTGGATCCTCCACTTTGGCCAGCCGCCCCGCTTCCGCAAGGACGTCAAGATCATCCAGGTGGACATTGCCAACGACGAGCTGAACAACACGGTGCGGGCCGAGGTGGCGCTGGCCGGCGACGTCAAGGCCGTGCTGTCGCAGCTCAACGCCCAGCTGGGCGCGTTCCGCTTCGCCGAGACGAGCGGCTGGTGGCGCGCCCTGCGCGACAAAGTGGCCCAGAACAAGGGCGTCAACGCCAAGCTGTGCGCCGACGAGCGCATGCCGCTCTCCTATTACCGCGTCCTTAAAGGCGTCCATGACGTCATCCCGCACGACGCCATCATCGTCTCCGAGGGCGCCAACACGATGGACATCGGGCGCACGATCCTGGACAATCGCCTCCCGCGCCACCGCCTCGACGCTGGAACCGTGCGTGTCTTCCCCCCTCTTCCTCGTCTTACTGCCACCGTGCGACGCGCGGCTCATGCGGCGTGGCCACGCATGCATGCACAGTGGGGCACGATGGGCGTGGGGATGGGCTTCGCCATCGCCGCGCAGGTGGTGCACCCGGACAAGAAGGTCATCGCCGTTGAGGGCGACTCGGCCTTTGGCTTCTCCGGGATGGAGATCGAGGCACGTGGTGGCACCTCCCCCCCAAAGCCTCGTCTGACTCTTTAATGAACATGATGATGATGATGCCAATGGATAGACTATGTGCCGGTATGGCCTCAACGTGTGCGTCGTCATCATCAACAACAACGGCATCAGCATGGGTCTCACCGACCTCGCCGGGTTCGAGAAGAACACCGTCCCGTTCTTTGTCTACACGCCTCAGGGTGCGCTCCTCATCCTCGTGCTGAGGAGATGATGATGCATCACCACACGAGTGTCCTCTTCCCCTGCCTTGTGCACGGTTGACTCACTCGCTCCGCGCGTGGTGGATGAACAGCGCGCTACGAGAAGCTCATCGAAGCGTTTGGCGGCAAGGGCTACTACGTGACGCGGCCGGAGGAGATCGAGCCGGCGATGCGGGACGCCCTCGCCCAGAAGTGCCCCACCATCGTCAACATCATGATCGACACCGCCGTACGACCCCCCTCCCTTCTTTACTCTTGAATCACATCGCCTCATGAGTCCTCCCCTGTCCTCTCTCCAGGCCACGCGGAAGCCGCAAGAGCACCCGTTCGAGATGGGCGCCACTTTGAGCGGTGGCAAGGCCAAGCTCTAAGGTGGACGCGTCTTCCCAGGCTGTTTCCACCCGACGTCGAGTACTTTGTCGGTTCTTTGGGGTGTTTTTTGTGGGCTCCGCCCAGCAATAAATCAAAAAGCTGTGGTCGACTTCTACTGTGACGGGAGGTTGGCCCACTGCCGCAGAGCCGCGAGGTCGGGCGAGGCCATGAAGCCCTGCGCCATGAGCTCCTTGCCGCCGCCCTTGCCGCCCACCGCCCCGAGCAGGTCCTGCAGCACTGTGTTGCAGGAACACACGCGCGACACGAGACGTAAGGACGCAAAAGGGGCCGTGCCGCTTGTGGTAAAGAGGGCCATGATACCCTGGTTGGCCTTGAGGGCGGGGCTGCTGGGCTGCCCGGCGGCGACCGTGCAGATGACCTTGCGGCCGGACACCAGAACGTGCACGGCGCCGGGCTCCTTCTCGCGCAGCTGCTCGCCCTTCTTGGCCAGCACCTTGTCGTCATCGCCCTCCTGCGCTCACCGCCCGTCAGTCGCTGGCGAGCTCGAGTACGAGCGCGCGAGGGAGAGGCCGCGCACGCACCGGGTAAACGTGGAGCGTCAGCGGGTGGCCCGCGTAGGAGCCGGCGAGGGACTGGCCCGCGCCGCTGCTGGCCGCGGACGAGGCCAACTTGCGCTGGAGGGCGCTGACTTCGCGCTCGAGCTCGCGCTCGCGGGTCAGCAGCCGCTTCACGCGCTCCTCGATCTTTACGGGCGCCACCTCGAGCGTGCGGCCGAGCGAGGTCAGGTAGCGGTACTGGTCCTCGTACCAGCCGTCGGCGGCCTCGGCGGCGACGGCCTCGATTCGGCGGATACCGAGCGCCACCGACCCCTGGCCGGTGATCTTGAACGGCCGGATGTCGCCCGTGCTCGCCGCATGCGTGCCCGAGCACAGCTCGCTCGAGAAGCCCGGCACCGACACGACGCGCACCACCGGCGGGTACTTCTCCGAGAACAGGCACATGGCCCCGCCCTCGACCGCCCGCGCGTAGTCCTGCATTTCCGTCGCCACCGGCGTGTCCTGCGGCATGACGACGACGACGACGTCGACGTCAGGGTCTGTGAAGCCCACGAACGCAACGGACGTGGTTAAGGGAAGAAGGGGGAGCGGCCGTACGGCGGCGATGATGTCGCGCACGAGGCGCTCGATGTGCTGGAGCTGGTCGTCGGTGAGCGGCGCGTGGTGGGTAAAGTCAAAACGAAGGCGGTGGGCGTCGACAAGCGACCCGGCCTGCACGATCGACGTGCCCAGCACTTGCCGGAGCGAGGCATGGAGCAGGTGCGTCGCCGTGTGGTGCGCCCGCACGCCTCGGCGGTGGCGCCCGTCGACCTCGGCCCGCAGGCCCACCTGGCCCCGCCGGAGACGCTCGGCCAGCTCGTGGAACTGCTCGTCGGTGACCGGGACCTGCGGGTGCTCCCCCTCGACGGCCACCCGCAGCACGAGGCCGCCCTCGTAGGGGATCAGCGCGTCCTCCACGCGCAGCTGCAGCCGTGCCAGCTCGTCCGTGGCCGAGAGCACCAGCCGCCCTGCGCCGGCCACAGATGGTGAGACAAAGAACGAAATGCGATCAAAGAGCGAAGGGACGACGCGTGCCTTTATCGCCAACTTGTCCGCCGGACATGCCGTAGAAGGGGCAGGGCGAGATGCTGAGCCACAGTGTGCGTCGCTCAAGGTCAGGCAGGAGCGCCACCACAGACGTCTCCTCCTCGGCCTCTCTCGCGTAGCCCGTGAACTCGGGTGCGATGCCTTCGCTGATCCACTCCTTCACGGCGGTGGGCACGCCGCCCTCGCCCAGCTTGACGGAGGAGGGCGCCGACGAGGACACGGAGAAGGCATGCGCGCGCGACTTCTCGCGCTCCTCTTCCATCAAGCGGTCGACGGCGTCCATGTCGAACGTCCGATCGTTCTCCTTGACGATAAGGTGGGTGAGGTCGATCGGAAATCCTACAACCGCCACATTTTCTGGTCAGTAAAGGACCAAATATTTTCTAATATCAAAAACGATCAACAGTAAAAATAAAAACCAAAACAAAAAAAAGAAAGAAAAGCGGTACCGAGGCGGATGTAGAGGTGAATGACGACCTCAGGCGGGAGCTCCTTGCCGGGGTGATTGCGCAGAGCTTCTTGGAGGTAGGCCAGGCCCTGTTCGAGGGTGGCCAAAAAGGCTTCTTCCTCCTTCTCAATCAGGTGGAGGATGACCCCCTGCCGCGTCACGAGGTCCGGGTAGGCCTCGCCCATCTGCGCGATCACGAGTCGCCCGACGTCGGCCAGGAGGCCTGTCCCGAGTCCCCCCTCCGTCAGTACCACCACCACCACTGCGGCTGGCACGCGGGCCAAGCGGGGCGTTTCACCTTGGGTGCGGTTGGGAGCGAGGGTGTTGGCATAGCGGGCTGCCCGGCGGATGATGCGGCGCAAGACGTAGCCCCGACTGACGTTACTCGGGATCACGCCATCGCCTGTGCGCGTCCATACGTTCAGCCCACCGCAAGAGCGGAGGAAGGCGAGGGCGAGCGCGTGGACGCACCGATCAAGAAGCACGACGCCCGTACGTGGTCCACGATGACCTATTCCCCCCCCCCAAACACGCAATCGTTCAGCGCGTGCGGGCCAGCACTAGCAGCAGCGGGCCAGCACGGGACAAAATGAGCACCTTGAGAGCCACGCTTTCCTTCTGCGAGAGCTGCGCCGCGGGCTGGTGCACGCCGCCAAATTTGTCGTGGAGAATGGTCCGGGTGCCCTCTACCAAGCCCCGGATCGTGTCGATGTCGTAGTTCTCGCGCACTCCTGCCAGGATCGCACGTCCCGAGAAGGAAAGACGACGAAGGCGCTTGTGAACGACGAAGCTCATGTCGCGCAGCTCACCATAAGAGGGAGAGGCGAAGGCGCACCCTGGAGCACAGATGCAATGCGCTCGAGACCCATGCCGGTGTCAACACAAGGTCGGTCCAACGGCAGAAGCTGCCCGTTCTCGGTGCGCTGGTACTGCATGAACACGAGGTTCCAGATCTCGAGAAACCTGCACTGACGCTCGCGGATGAGCGATGCGGATGAGTCCATGTTGCCGTACTCTCTCTCTCTCTCTCTCTGAACTTAACACAGACGAAGCTGCTTCTGAGGTGCAGAGGGATGGCGCACCGGTCACCATCGACTTCTTGAAGCTGATCCCAGAAGATCTCCGTGCAGGGGCCGCAAGGTCCCGGTCCGTCGCCCATGCTCCAGAAATTGTCCTCATCGCCTCTGTTCGCGATGTGTAGTGCGGTGAGATGATGGCGCTCGTGCTTGCATGGGGTGAATAGCCCCTTGAGGAGGGATCGGTACTTATAAACGATCCGCTCAAGCGGCACTCCTTCTTGGCCATGCCAGATGCGGGCAGCCTCTTGGTCGTCCTTGTGCACCGACACCAGTAGCCGCTCCTTGGGCAAACCTGTGGCGCAACAACACGATACCAGCATAAGCTGTTGCTTGTACTTCTGCGCGTCATGGCGGAGCCTCGGTACCGAGCTCGCGGGTGAGGTAGGTCCAGGCCAACCGGATGGCGTCCTCCTTGAAGTAGGAACCGAACGAGAAGTTGCCGAGCATTTCGAAGAAGGTGTGGTGCCGAGCCGTGTGGCCCACATTGTCGAGGTCGTTGTGCTTGCCGCCAGCACGCACGCACTTTTGGACCGAGGCCAAGCGCGGTGCGGGCGGCACCACCCGCCCAAGGAAGGCATCCTTGTAGGGCACCATGCCTGCATTGACGAACAGGAGCGAGCCGTCGCCTCTAGGAGGAACCAACGGGGCGGACGCACGGCCTTGGTGGCCAGTTCTGCTCATGTAGTCCATGAATGAGCTCCGAATCCAAGCTGCCCCCTTGCCCGGACAGGAAGATGTCGGTTGTACACTCGCTGAACTCGTGCCGAGGAAGCGGTGCGCCTCCAACTGTTGGAGCACTCGTTGAGATGGTGGGGCGCTCGCCCTCAGTTGTCCCTGCTGTGCCCATCTGCCTCCTGCCCCAGCGGCGCGTCGCCACATCATTCTCCACAAAGACAAAGAGTAGCCGGACTCGAACCCAAAGCAAAAGCAAATATTTGTTTTTGTTTTTGTTTTTATGGTTCAAAAAGAAACGACTATTGTGCTCAGCCGCTGTGCTGCTGCTGCTGCTGCTGCGCTGCGGCCTGCTGCTGAAGATACTCCTGCTCTTGTTTCCTCATATCGTGGAACACCTTGGCGTAGAGATTGATCACGTTGAAGGGCTGCTTGATGTCCGGCATCCGAGTGCTCATGCGGATCTTCTTGCCGTTGTTGAGATCGACCTCGACCTGCGCGACGTGCCACAGGTGGGGTTTCCGAAGCTTGGGGTCGACTGTCTCCTTGGTCGGGTCGATGCGCAGGACGTCGACGGTGACCGTGCAGACATGGCCATCAGGCGTGTAGAGCGGGTAGCACACCCACGCCGAGTCCTTCGTGTAGCTGAACTTGGCCTGTCGTGGCTCCACGAGCAGCGGGTCGCCCAGAATCTTCACCAGCTCCTTCGAGTCGAGCACGTTGTACACGGTCGATTGGAAGATCTGCGACATGATGGCGTTCATGTCCACCTGCAAGGTGTCGTCTTCGGAACCGGCGCTGTACATGTCCCAGATGGCCTTACCGCCCACGCCGAGAGCCGCGAGAGGGATGGTGATGACCAGGAACTTCTGAAAGTAGTTCGGACCGTGCGGGTCCCTGAACTTTTGCTGTTGCTGGTATTGCTGCTGCTGTTGCTGCTGCTCCTGTTCCTTCTCTTGCTCCTGCTCCTTATGCTCCTCTTTCTGCTGCTTGTCCTTTTCATCCTCCTGGTTCTTTTGCTCGCCACCAGCGGCGGTGGCCATGCCTCGCGCCGACCGGAAAGACAGCGGAGCGGCAGGTATACGCTTGCTCAGCAAGGCCAAGCTGCTTGATCGCAGTGCCTCAGCGGAACCCACATTGATGGGTAATGAGTGCGTCGCCCCAGCGCCCCCTGCGATTGCAACGCATCAACGTGAATTGGCTGATCGAAAATCGGCATGCAGAAATTTGTTCTAAGTGTCGAGCGGGGCACGGTACCACAAGAGCTCAGCAAAGGGGCACGAAGCTGCGAAAAACGTCTCATCGGGAGTTGCTGCTTGCTGGTGCGAAATCGCTCTAAATCACTGGTCGTTTCCACGAAGAACCACTCCTAAAACCAGAATCTGGTTGTGGGCTGATTCGAACCCGCGACTGCGGTGCTCTTGTTTGCAATTTATTTGGCGCGTCTGGACAAATCGTTGTGTTAGATCGAGATGGACGTTCTTGCTTGTCCGCAGGGCGACACAGACTTGGGCGGAGGGTTTGTGCAAGGTGCCATCTTCAAACCGCAGCACGTTCAACTGATCAACGTTTGGCCGTACTATTATCACCGCCAGCTCAGGTGTGCCCAGGTCCTCCGCTTCATCCCTGTGCCCGACCTGATTTTAATCTTGCACCGTCTTTAGGTACGGACTATGCTACGCGGAACCGTCGCAGCTCTATATCAACCAGTCTTCACGCATCATGTGCTACAATACGGCTACTGGCCTCGTACGTGTCTGCTCCTCGTCGCGGTCACTCGGCACAGAGCGCTTATGGGTCTTCTTCTACGTACAGGTGACTGAAGTCCTCAACTTTGAAGATGAAAAGAAACTGGTCAAGAAGGTAGAACGTGCCTTGCCGTGTGCGCTTTCGTGTGGTCTTCTGCGTGCCAACCACATGTTTGTTATTGACCTGCAGGTCTACGACTATGGTTACAAGAACGACTGGCGAATCGTTTGCATCAAGGTTGTTGAGCGCTATTTGGTGTTTGGTGCAACTCACGGGATCGTATTCGTTGTGGACCGCGAAGACGATCACGCCATTGTTTGGCAGGGCACCGTTGGCGGTGTGCATCCCTCCCTCCCCCCATCACTCGCATTAAGCTCACGGCGAACGATTTCCAGAAGGTGCAGATGTGGTGATCAACTCGATCTGTGGCTATCGACACGGGGACGAGCTTCGATTGATTTTGTGCTGCAATGACGATGTCGCTTTGCGTGGTATGACTGCTGCTCATGCTTGTCCATTTAAATTCGTGGCTTTACACATTCCATCACTATCCAGTGTATCGGCTACCCGATATGACCCTCATCCAGAGGCTGGCCGTGCCCAACGACGACAACCCCTGTTTTGTGAATGATGCTGCCATCTCTGATGATTGCAAATGGCTGCTGGCGATCGGTGCGTGTTCCCTCTCTTTCACTGCCGAGTACAAAAGGGCGCGCTCTCATCGTTTGCGATCGTGTGAGCAGGTGATGAAATGGAAATCTGGCTTTTCGATGCCTCAGGTGGATACGCGTTCCGTTCCCTCCCCCCTTCCCGGTTCTTGATGATTTCGTCTTGTGCCTCATACTTCTTTCTGTTGTCCTTTCTGCACAAGACGGTGAATTCACGTATCGAAGCACGATTCCCTGGTACACCTGCTGCGGCACCTCTTATGCGGAAAATGCTCGGCCTTGTGCTTACTTCGCGTTGATTCCATGAACAGTGCGGTAAACGTGAGAGCTGCGGATTCATCAGGTTTCAACATGGTGCGATGGGACAGCACGTTCTCGCGCTTCGCCATCGCCTCAGAGGGCGGATGTGTGATTGTTTTCTCAAGGCCGGAGGAGCCCGAGGAGGATACGTACGTGCCCACGTATATGCCGTCGCGCGCGACTTCTGCGTCGACAAGTGCTGTCGACAATGCCGCCAGCGGCGACGAAGCATCTGCCATGGACGTGACACCGGCCATCAACACCAACGGCAAACGAACACGAGAGGAAGACGGGAGTGGAGAGGAAGACGAAGACGAAGATGATGAAGAAGGAGAAACCACCAAGAGACGCAAGGTGCAGCTACGACCCGTTTCCGTGCGCTGCCAATATTACTTTTGGAATGTTGCGACCAAGCACCCGATTCATGGCGAGCCCGACGAAGACGAAGAGCAGGTTCCCCTGCTCAACTCGGGTACCCATCAGCTCAGCTGAATGGCGCATGCGCCGCCAACCGAGAGTGCAGCTGGTGAATTGACGCTCATGTGCGTGGCTTTTTCGATGTGTAGAAGCGGAGCAAGACAAGAAGGTGCGCACGGTACAATTCACGACAGACAACGTGCTCATCTTCTCCGAAGGCGTCAAGCACGTCCACGTCATCGACCTAGAGAACAAAGTCCGCCAGGGTGCGGCTTCATCTCGCAACATGTCTTGATCTATACATAGACGCCATCTTCGATGAATTGACCGTGGAGAAATACCAACCACGCGCGCATGCGTGCAGTCATCACGTTGCCCAGCATGAGCGAGGAGAGCGAGGTGCAGGGCAACATCGCTGGAATGGCCCTCTCCAGCGATGGCCGCACGCTCTACGTCGGTCTGATTCGGGATTGGAATTCAAGATATGCGGACCCAGCCCCTTCTCTCTGTTCTTCTTGCTTGTTGCTGCGGATCGTGCAACTTATCTCCCGTTATGGCTGTTTGTGGATGTCGTGATGGTGGCTACCGCGCACGGAGGGCTACATTTTGAAGTACGAGCGCGCTGGAGCGCCACCTTTGCGCGACCTCACCATGCGATACATCCAGAAGCACCGCGACTACTGGTACCCCTCCCCTTCCCATCTTCAACGTTCTCCAGGATGACGTCCTTCTTCTGACACTCCTTTCCTGTTCTGCCTGGACTCGCTTGACTTGGCGTACGCAGGAACACGCAAGAGGGATTCAGCTGGACGGAGCTCCTGCCCGAGCACCTCGTCGCTGAGCTGGCCACTCCCTTGGGCGGTGCGCAAGCCCGCCCAAGCCCCTTCCCTCTTTATGCTCATCAGGGAGGCTGCTCGTAACAGGCATGGAGGCCTTCATGAGGCCGCAGTCGGACACAACTGAGCAGCCGGCCTTTCCGCTGCCAACCAACGCGACCAAGGCGGCCAACGTAACGACTCTCCGCAACTACTTTAAGTTGAAGAATTGGGTCTACCGAGAAGAGAGCCCCAAGGCCATCAGCTGTGGCCTTGCAATCAAGAGCTGCAACATCGACCTCCTCTTTCTCTTCCGGTATCCCTCCTTTTCTTGTCTTGTCGTTTGTTGTGACCTCGCATCTGCGAAGCGGTGGTGGAGTGACCGTGCATGTTGCATCTCCACAGAAAAAAGTCTCTATGCATGATCGTGCGCGGTCTGTGTGTGGCACGAAACGCGGACCGCATTGTAGCCTTTTGCCAAGCGCTCCTTGGTACCTCCTCCCTCTCTTCTTGACCTTCCTTGTTCTTTCGTCTCCACCACGATCAGCTGACGTCTGATTCACGTATGCCTCGCCAGAAATCAACGCCAACATCGTGCTCGGCGCCTTTACGCGAGACATGGTGGACGGCACGGTTCGGTTCCGGTACGTCGCTGCCTTTGCGTCTATGTGGCTCCGGCCCCTTTGTTGTTGTCATGTTGTTGTTGTTGTTGTTTGACTTGCTGTGTGACACACGACCAGGATGGAGATTCCCGTCGTGAACAACCTCCTCACGTTTGAGCAGCTGGACCACTGCGTGATGACCACGATTTACACCATCGATCTCTATTACCCGAAGCTCATGAAGATCCTGTGGGACGAAGAGGTCAACGTCAAAGAGATCCTCAACCAGAGGGAGTGATGTAAAAGCGAGCTTGGTGTGTTCAGATTTTTTGTCGACCATTTGCGCAAGCGCCACGTCAGCTCCCGGAGAGTCGGAAGGCGAAGAAGACAGCAGCAACACGCCAGCGCGAAGCAGCTTGCGTCTAGAAGATGGAGCTGGGGACGCGAGGAGGGCGATGGACACTGGGGCAGTTATTGGTTTGTTTTGTTCTCATGCTGGCGGTCGTTCACGGCATGGACTCGAAATCCTCTACTGAAGGTCGTCACCGACGAGCGGTCGAGGTGGAACTTGTTTCTGGTTGGTCTGCCACCCCTATACATCTTGAGGCTGCGTACGTCTTCACTGAATCTTTGATTGTGGTATAATTTCGTGTACTAAGTCGTCTCATCGCTTTGGGGGGGAGGGCTGCAGCGAGTTCTTTGCCGAGGAAGGTAGCCGGTTCTGGGAGGTGGTGGAAGCTCTGCACGCCACGGATGTCAACGAAACGACTGAGGAAGCGCTCTACCGCAAGGTGACGCAGTTTGCCGACGCCGTTCTGTCGCCGGCCAGCCGTAGCCTGCTGCACTACGCGCTGCTCGCGCGCTACTACAGCCCCAAGGTTTGCTCCCACCCGGGTGAACCTCTTTCTCAAGAATGGCTAAGCCGGCCGTCTTGTGCTTCTTTCTAGGTCGAGATGTTCAGGCAGTATGCACGGATCCAGGCCGCCCACTGCGGCAGCGACGCGTGGGTGCACGTCGGAACGCACCTCATGTGCACACCCGACGAGCTGCAGCGCCACCTGGAGAAGAACCTCAACAGGTGCGCCAAGCGCTTGCGCGTTCTTGTTGTAGCCGCATGCGCTTTCTCACACGGCATGGACATGGGCGGACCAGCGAGGGGAACGCCGAAGAGGCGGCCGTCGTCTTTGCCGAACTGGAGCACCTTTATCCCAGCGCCGCACCGTCGTCCGCTCCGCTCGCGGTGCTCTACGGCCAGATTGGCACTCCTGCCTTTGCCGCCTTCCACGCGCTTCTGCGGTAGCCCCTCCTCTTCTTTGTTTCAACTCGTTTGCTCCTCCTCGCTGCTCGGCGTTTGCTCACGCTTGAGCATACGTACTTCTGCTCAGCGACGCGGCCAACGCCTCAACCGTGCGCTATGCCGTGCGCCACTTCACACCCGAAGAGGAGTCTAAGCGCTTGATGAACGTTCAAGGTCCGTCCTGCCTCGAAGTGACCACCTGCAGCCTGTGCCTCATTTTGCCGGTCCTTGTGGGGGCTGGAGGACAGGCTACGGCGTGGAGCTGGCCATCAAGTCCACCGAATACAAGGTCATCGACGACAAGGTGCCGGAGAAGGGTGAGGAAGCCGACGAAGCTCTCGCGCAAGCCGAACAGGAGCAAGAGACGAACGTGCGCGCTTGCCCTCGTCGGGGGTCTCAGCGTGTGTAGGCCTCGCTTGGCGCGCGTGCTGTTACCTCACGCTCGTGTTTGTGACCCACCAGATTGAAGGATTCCAGTTTGACAAGCTGAAGCAGCGCCGACCCGAGCTGGCCGGCGAGCTGGACGCCTTCCGTGATCACCTCCAGATGCTGTCCCAGCAGAACGAGGGCTTCCAGCAGCTCCGCGCCTGGCAGATCAAGTGTATCCACAGCCCCCCCCTCTCCCCTTTCCTCTCTCTCTTGCCGTAGGTTGTTTCTTACGTCATTTTTCTTTGTTTCATTCTTTCTTCGCGGCAGCGCTGGGCTACCAGGCCTCCCAGCGCATCTTGTCGGCAGCCGACCCCCTGCAGCTCCTGCGCGACATCGCTCAGAACTTCCCGCCCATCGCCAACTCCCTCGCGAGGTTGAGCGCACTTCTATTTTCTTTTTGTGTCACACGACGTGGGCGCTCACGTCCGTTTGTGGTGGCTCCAGGCTGCGCTTGGACGCCGACGTGCGCTCGGAGATCGAGGACAACCAGGACCTCCTTGCCGGCATGCACACACTCGGCAGGAACTTCATTCACCTCCACGGCCGGACCATCTCCGCCGAGTCCCTCAATCCCTTTGTGTAAGTCCATGCCCGGCCTCCCTCTTTCTCTAGCCCTCAGGGTGCCGTTGGGCCGGCGTTTGGCGAACGCACGCGTTGATTGATTGATTGATTGATTGTCCCCAGGCTGTACGAGCTCCTCAAAGAGGAGCGCAGCAAGCAGGAAGCGCTGTCACACTTTGGGCTTGGTCCCAGGGACGTGGAGAAGCTCCTCGCACTGGTTCCCATCGAACCGACCGTGCGCTTCGATCTCCGTGACCGCGAGCTGGCTCCTGATCAGACCGGTACCAATCGTCTGGTGGCTTCGTTCTTTTTTTTTTCGTCCTCTTATGTAGCTCACATGCACGAGCCTCGTCTTTCGTAGAGAGCAACTCGGATCCCAACAACGTCAACGGGGCCATCCAGTTTGCCAACGACCTCGAGAAGGATCCCATGTACGCCAACTGGCCTGGCCTTCACGCGGTAACTGCCCTACCCCCTCCCCTCACGGTGACCTTGCTGCTCTGTTAGCTTCTTCGGGCTGGCGATGGTCAACAACTAATAATGTTGTTGATGATGATGTGGCTATCCCACAGCTGCTCCAACCCTTGTACCCGGGCCAATTGCGCTATGTCAAGAAGAACCTACAGACCCTCATTGCCGTCCTTGATCCCTCGAGCCCACAGGGCATCGCCCTCGTCACCAACCTTCATTACATGGTGCCACATCTATGCCACCCACTCGACCCCGCTTTGAGGTGAGGCCATAAGTCAATCGGGCTCACTTTCGCGCCGATGGCCAACACAAATCAGGTCGCCCAGGGCCTGCCATTCCGGGTCGGCTTCGTGTTCACCTCTGCGGAAAGCCAGACCGCCAAGTCCGCCACAGGGACGGCGTCGCTGATCATCAAGAGCTACCTGTACCTGCGCGGGCGTCTCGCCGCGCTCGACGCCCTCTCCTTCTTCCGCCAAGTACACATTCTTTTCTCCTTCATCCTCACTCGTGACGCTGTGACGACTCATCATGCTCGATGACCTCCTAAACCGGCCAGTTGTACGACCCGGAGGACACTGGCGAGATCACCAGCGAGCGCGTGTGGGTCGCCACCCGCGCCGCGTTGGGCAAGCAAGGGCGCCACATCACCGAGTCTGAGGCACGTCCCCTCCCCCCAAATACGCGCCCAACGGGCAAGCAAGCGAGTCTGAGTCGGTCTCGACTGGGGCTGACGAACGCTCGGGCCCTTGCCTTGTACATGTTCGCAGTGGCGCAAGGACATGGAGAGCGAGGAGATCGCGCAAAAGTATCGCAACATGCAGAGGTACGTCGAGCAGAAGGGCCTCGCCCTCACCGACAAGGACGGCCAGTACTTGTTCGCCAACGGCAAGTTCCATCCCATCCCGGCGGGCGCGCCCGTCAACAGTGCCGTGCGTCCCACATCCCTTTCTGTCTCGTATTGCTTCACATTGGGCAACGACTGACCCCCGTTCGACGTGTTGATACCGATAATAACAACAGCTTCAGCAGCTGTTGATGCAAGAGAACTTCTACGGCTACAACCGCTTCATCGAGGCCACCTACAAGCGCGAACTGCAGAAGGGTACCGTGCGACCCCGGTCAGCCTGGCACCATCTCTGTGACTTACGGTGCGCCGCGCCGCGCTGCAGTGGATGACCTGTGGTCTTGGATCCTCCAAGAGTCGCCGCCGGTGTTTGAACGCTTCTCGCCGCTCGTGTTTGAGAAGAGCGGCCCCAACAACGGCGGCTCAGCCGAGCGGACGTGGATCTCGCTCGCCGAGCACCGAGAGCTGCTGGCGCCGCACACGGCCTACCTCAGCTACCCGAACGTGGAGTTTGAGCTCAAGGAGTTCACGCACATCGTGGTGGGCGACCTCACCACCCGCGCGGGCCTTGCGCAGGCCCTCGAGGCCGTCCAGCGCCTCTCCTCCGAGGACAGCGTAGACTCCCCCCCCCCTTCCTCCTCGAGCCCTTGTTTCTGTTGGCGCTCACGCCGGGGCGGTGCGCTATATGATGTCGCAGGGCAAGGTGCGCGTCGGCTTCCTGCACAACACCGAGAAGAACCCGCTTGAGGTCTCCTTCGACAGCCGCGACAGCGAGTTCCTCGTCGCTCGTGCCGTCCAGGCGGCTCTCACCTCTGGTTCGCCTCTATTGTTTAAAAATATGATTATCAATTACAATTTAATATTAATTTTCTAACTTGTGAGGCGTGCAGGCAAGACCCTGAAGCGGGTGTTCCCGTTTGTGACGCGACTGTTGACGACAGCGCTCGACGCCGGCCTGGAGAACGTGAACATCGGGCTCGTCGAGGAGCTGGCTCGCGCCAACGAGCTCAAGAACTTCTCAGCCCTCATGACCAGGCTTGCCCCTCAGGCCTACGCCCTGTTCGAGCGCGACCGCCGGATCGCCGACACCGCCCTCGGCCTTCAGCCTGGCCAGCGCGCCCTCCTCACCAACGGCAAGGTGCGTGCCGTCCGATCGATCAATTATCTGGCTGATGTAATTGTTGATGTCGGCAAAGAGCTCAAAGCTGACGCCCACATTTGCGGCCACCAACACAACACCCAGATTCTGCGCCTGCAGGATCAGGTGCTGCAGGTGGGCGACCTGAAGCTGCTGGAGGCCTACGAGAGCCTGGCGCGAGTCGACCAGGTCAAGGTCACGCTCGACGCCATCAGCGAGCACCACAACATCGACCCGGACGACCTCACCAGGTACCGCCACGTGTATCGCGTCTGGCTCATGAACCCAAGCTTGAAGAACGCTCACCTCGTTTCCCAAACGGGACGCGCGTTACGCAGTGAGTTCTACAGCAACGAGCTGGCGGCCGTCGTGTCTGTCCTGAGCGCCTTGGGCGGCAGCGAACATCGCGTCCAGATCCCTGACCTCAAGCCGTACGCTCATCCCCCATTTCCTCTGAGTGGTAAGCGACCGAGCTTTAGGTGGTCATCTGATACCCCACACACGCGCGTGTGGCGTGATCCTCTCGGCCGGGCGCAGCTCGTTCGTGGCGGGCGAGAAGGAGAACCCGGTGTTCCAGATCACCGCTGTGCTCGACCCGCTCTCCAAGGGCGCCCAACAGATCGCGCCGCTGCTCCTCGTATGCACACGATCCACCACTGGCCGCGCTGGTGCTCACCGCGGACATCGACTGACATACGCGCGCGCGTGTCTCCTCTTTTGCAGTCGCTGGTGAACAACGGGATGGGCGTGCAGGTGAACGTGATCCTCAACCCACAGCGCGAGCTGACCGAGCTGCCCCTCAAGTCCTTCTACCGCTTCGTTCTCCAGGACGACCTGGCCTTTGACTCGGCTGGCCGGTACCATTCTTCCTTCCTTCCTTCCCCCTTGCACCCAATTAAGCCAACTCGGACTGACGATATTAATGACGACGGCGACGACGACAGGCTCGTGCAGCAAGGGAGCGCGGTGTTCAACAACTTGCCGACGTCGCTGCTGCTGACAATGCACATGCACACGCCCCACTCGTGGGTCGTGCAGGCGATCCGGTCGCCCCACGACTTGGACAACATCCTGCTCAAGGACATGCTCAGCAACAAAGAGCATCGCCTCTCGGCCACGTTTGAGCTGCAGCACCTGCTGGCCGAGGGCCAGTGCATCGACGCCGAACGGAGCGCGCCCGCCGTGGGCCTTCAGATCAACTTGGGCGACCACGGCCAGCCGCACATCAGCGACACCACGGTCATGGCCAACCTGGGCTACTTCCAGCTCAAGGCCAACCCGGGCCACTGGTGGCTCAGCCTGGGCAAGCGCTTTGGCGACGACGTTGATAGCGACCCAGAGACCGCGCTCCGGCCCTACCGCCTCCTGGCCGACGACGCGCGCACGCCCATCCCGCGCCATGCGCTCCGCATCCACCGCTTTTCCGACGGCGGCATCTACGACCTCACGCCCTACCTCGTCAAGCGCCTCCCCCTCGACGGCGCCGCGGCCGCCCAGCAGGCCGCCAAGCCCAGCAAGGAGAACGCGGCCGACAAGCAGCAGCAGGCCAGCCTGTGGAACCAGGTCTACAGCTATTTCAACAGCGGGGGCGCCGGGACGTCGCCCGAGCCCGAGCTCGAGGCCAAGAAGCCGGAGGACGAGACGATCCACATCTTCTCGGTGGCGTCGGGCCACCTGTACGAGCGGTTCCTCAAGATCATGATGCTCACCGTGCTGAAGAACACCAAGTCGCCCGTCAAGTTCTGGTTCCTCGAGAACTACCTCTCGCCCAAGTTCAAGGAGTACGCGCCCTTGTTTAGCGCGACCTACAACACGAGCATCGAGCTGGTCACCTACCAGTGGCCCAGCTGGCTGCACCACGAGACCGAGAAGCAGCGCGTCATCTGGGGCTACAAGATCCTCTTCCTTGACGTCCTCTTCCCCATGGACCTCCGCAAGATCATCTTTGTCGACGCCGACCAGGTACTTGTTGGGAAACATGCCGATGCTGATGATGATGTTGATGCTGATCACGATGATGGCCATGATGGTGATGATGATGACGATGACGATGATGATGGCGCAGATCGTGCGGACGGACTTGAGGGAGCTGTACGACATGGACTTGCACGGCGCCCCGCTGGCCTACACGCCCTTCTGCAGCAGCCGCACGGAGATGAACGGGTTCCGCTTCTGGGACTCGGGCTTCTGGAAGAACCACCTCCGGGGCCGCCCCTACCACATCTCGGCCCTCTACGTCGTCGACCTCAAGCGATTCCGGTTCATCCCTTCTCCTCTCAACCTGCTTCTTCTTCTTCTTCTTCATCTCATCTTATGTTGATGTCGTCGTTGACCGATCGGTTATTCTTTCTACACAGGGAGATGGGCGCGGGCGATACGATCCGTGCGACGTACCAGCAGCTGTCGCAGGACGCCAACTCGCTGGCCAACCTGGACCAGGACCTGCCCAACTTCCTGCAGGACCAGGTCCCCATCTTCTCGCTCCCGCAGGAGTGGCTCTGGTGCGAGACCTGGTGCGACGACGAGTCCAAGCCGCGCGCCAAGACCATCGATCTGGTGCGCCTTTTTGGCCCTTTTTGCTTCCTTCCCTTCCTCCTTCATCTCCTCCTGGCTGACCTCGTGACTACACAACAACAACAACAGTGCAACAATCCGCTGACAAAGACGCCCAAGCTGGAGAATGCCGTGCGCATCATTCCCGAGTGGCGCGATCTCGATGAGGAGGCTAGGAGGGTGGAGGACCGCCTCCTCGAGTCGGCTGCGAGCCGAAGCGCGCCTTTGGGCGAGGAGGACATCGATCCTGCTGCAGGCACGACCCCAGCGGCCTCATCCACCGACTACCACGCTCCGCCGACGGTGGCGCCCGAGTCCATCCAGCTCTAATGGGAGACCGAGAGGAGAAGAAGAGGAGCGTGCCTGGGCCACATGTGGTATGGAGGCAATGTTGGTTGTTTTGGGCGTCAGCCACGCCAGTTTGCGCTCAATTTTAATACAAGAACAAGTTGTTCACATCATCAGAGGTCGACTCTGTCTTCATTCCACGTTAGAGATTGTAGGACTCGAACTCGCTCTCCTCGCTGGCCAGGCCAATGTGACCTTGCGCAAGTTCGCTTGCTGAGGCCGGTGGAGGCAAAGCATTGGGATCGTCAACGACGCCACGAATGAGGTTGTAGCGGGCGGTTTTCTGTCGGTGGGCGGCTACAATGACCACAAAGTGGTCGAGCCATTGAGACTTGCTCTCTGCCGTGTCGAACTTGATCGTGATGATCCGTCCCTACAATGAAGCCCGGCCCAGATGAAGAGCGAAAGCGATGAGCCACGAAGAACGAAGGCCAAGAGAGAAAGAGGGGTGGGCACCTCGTTGCATGTGACCTTGACGATGGTCGAGTACTCGCGGGCCTCGTCGATGGTCATGATGTCCTCCAACGGGATGAAGGAGCAGAAATCCTGCATGTCCTTGCTCTGCGGCGGGAACGTTTTCCGGATGGCCACCTCAATCTCGGTCGTCGTGAGGAGGGCGTCGTTGAACAGGTAGAGCCATCCGCGCTGTCGGTTGACGGCCTCGTCAAGCAGCGTCACCTGTGCCTCGCACACGTACTGCCGGCCGGGCGTGATTGTGATGTCCTGCGCACGCACCGCCCCCATGAAGGTCAGCCGGCCAGCCCCGAGCGCGCGACAGCAAGCGGCGTACAATGGGACAGCCGAGGAGGATCTCGTGGACGGCGAGGAGCTTGAGGAATCCCTCGCGCGCACTGAGCTTCGTGTAGCGCGAGCGCGGCGGATCTGACGGCGCCTGCTGCTGCTGCTGTTGCTGCTTGTCGCGCGGGCTGTGAAGCAAGCGCAGGTGCAGGTTGGCCGCGATGATCTCCTCCAAGCCCTGCAGGACGGCCACCATGTCGTCGTAGTCCTCGTGGCTCTCCCACGTCCACCGCGCCAGTTTCTGCGTTGAGACGCGCGCGAGTCAGACCACCGCGCACACACGACGCAGACACACACGAGGCGCACCCGCAGGATGTGGGTGTAGGCCGTGATGCGCTGGTAGGGCAGGAGGAGGAAGTCCTCGAGGCTGAGCCCCTCGCAGTCGGGCGACGCGGCGAGGCCCGTCACGAACTGCTCGAACGACGGGTCCTGGAGGCAGTGGTGCAGCAGCGCCGTCGCCGCCTCGTAGTTGTGCAAATACTCGCCGTAGGCCCGCACAAAGTCCGGCTGGGGGCAAACGGGCGAAAGAAAGAACGAAAGAACGAAAGAGAGAAAGAAAGTCAGCGGCGTCAAGGGAGAAGCGCGAGGCGAGGACGAGGAACGTGCTAGCAGAAGGAACACATCGGCGACCGATTGCGAATCGCTCCAGCCGTGGACGCGCTGGGCCAAGTGGCTCAGGAAGATCATGTTGTACGAGTGCAGCAGGCTCACGTTCAGGAAGACCGAGTGCACCTCCTCTTCGGTGAGGAACTGCTCCTGGTCGGTGTAGGTGAGCAGAAGGAGCGGCTTGAGGAACTGCCGGATGAGGACCGTGATGAGGGCCACGTAGCGCCGCTCGGTCTCGAGCAGCTCCACCATGAGCCGCTTCCGGTGCGGGCCCAGCTGGGCGATGATCTGGATCCGCGCGGCGAGGAGCGAGACGAGCTGCATGCGCGGGTTGACGGCCAGCCGCACGCTGGAGCCGCCGCCGGCGGACGTCTTGGGCGTCGGCGGATACGACCCGCTGTCCATGGTCGTCGTCTGGTGGACCACCTCCGAGTAGTCGGCCACCTCCTGCTCCTCGGTCTCCGAGTACGAGGCCTGGTGAAGGTGGTGCTCGCCGGCCAGCAGGCCGCCCTCCCCGTCGGGCGGGACCACGTCGCCGCTGGCGGGCATGGTGACCCGCGGGGTGGCCTGGTTCTGCTGCGCGTCGTTGTCGCTCTCCTCGCCCACGTGCTCGTCGCCCCGGCGCGACAGCGAGTGGGTTGTCGTGGTGTCGGTCGTCGAGCCGTAGTTGACGTCCTCGTCCAGCGGGAAAGTCATCGTCTTCTTGCTCTGATTGGCGCCTAAAAAATCCAATTTAAAAGAATTAAAGAGCGAAGCGAAAAAAAAGAACGAAGGAGGGGGAGGAGGCACGTTTGGCGACGGCCATGCGGCTGAGGAAGCTGGAGTTCTTGCGCGAGAGCTTGTTCCGCTCTTTGGGCTTGTTTGCCTTCTTTTTCTTGCTCGCGGTCTCCTGTTCCTGCTTGCGCTCTTTCTCCTTCTTCTGCTTCTGTTGCTGTTGTTGTTGTTGCTGCTGTTGCTGACGACGCAACGCCGCCTCCTTGCCCGCGGCCTCGTCTGGGCTGGGCCGACCCTTGGATTTCGCGATGTCGCTCCCCTTGCGGCCGCGCCGGAAGAACGCGGACCAGCCGCTCCGCTTCTTCTCGTGGTGCTGCTCGCCAGCCTCGCCCTCGCCCGCATCGGCGTCGCTGAGCTCGTCGACGGCCGAGCTGGCCGTAGAGTGGTGCGGGGTGGCGTCATCCTGCTTGAGGCCATGCTTGACGCCGCTGCCGCCGCCACGGTGGCGGTGGCCGAAGATCGTGGAAATGCTGCGCAGGAAGCCCGCCTGCTTGGCCGGCGCTGGCGCGGCCTGGGCGCCGGCAGACGGCTGGCCTCGCCGCGGCTTGCCCGCCGGCGCGGCGATCGAGGAGCTCGACGACGGCTCGTCGTCATTGTCGTCGTAGCTCTGCTCGTCGACGCGCTCACCGGTGCCCTTGGACCGGGGTGGCTTGCGCTGCTTGCGCCGGCGCTCGCTGCTCGTGCTGCCGCTGCTCGTGCTGCTTCCGCCCCGCTTGCGGCGCGGCCGAGCGTTGGTGTCGCCGTCGCCGGCCGCCGGGGCTCTGCCCACGCTCTTGCTCTCGCGCTCCTCCTGGAGGGAGATGCGGATGTCGCGCAGGACGAGCAGCTCCTCGCTCTTGCCCAGATCGCCGAGCAAGAGGCCCGCCTCGGACTCTTCCTCATCGTCATCGTCCTGCACGGCGCCCTCGAACCGCAGCCGGCGTCGGCTCTTGTTGTCGGCCGCGGCCGCCGCTGGCGGCGCCTCGGCCTTCTCCTTGCCCTTCTCCTTGCCCAGTTCGTTGTCGGTCAGCTCGCTCGGCCGCCGACGCAGGGACGACGGCTTGGGCCTGCCGTCCTGGCTTGACGCGGCCGCGCCGCTGGTCTGCGACCGAGGACTGCGGGGGCTCGTCGGCGGTGCCGCAAGTTGGACCTGGGCCTTGGCCGCCTTCGACTCGGGCGAGGCCCTGGGGGGCGTTTGCCCAGTGCTCGTCTCCTCTTCGTCGTCATCGTGCATGTCCTCCTTCCGCTTCTTCCGCCTGGAGCTGCCCTTCTTGGTCTTCTTCTTGCCCTCGGCCTCGGCCTCGGCCTTGCTGTTGCTGTCCTTCTTTTTCTTCTTGGCATTTTTGTCATTCTTGGCCTTCTTGCTCTTCTTCGTCTTGGCTTTCTTGCCCTCGGGCTGGTCCTTGGCGTGCTCGTCCTTGGCTCGACGGCCCCGCGCCTCGTCATCTTTCACGATCCGGTCGCGGGCGTGCACGGAGACGGACGAGGACGACGAAGAGGACAGGTTCGGGTAGGACCGCGACGACGAGAGTGACGACGCGATCGACGAGTCCGACGGCGGGGCCGTGAGCGAGGTCGAGCGCGTGAGGAGCTTGCGCCGCCGCTGAAGCAGGGCCGACGAGAGGGCCGGCGAGACGATGCCCATGCGCGAGAGGGTGGCATGGTGGAGCTGCATGAGAGCCTTCCCGTCGATTCGGTTCGCCGCAAACACCGGGCGCAGCTCGCCGAGCGAGTTCTCCTCGAGCCAGTCGCCGACCTCGTCGACGGTCCACTTGTAGGCCTCCTTCCCATCGCCCTCGCCGCCGGTCTTGGCCGCACCCTTTTTCTTGGGCTTCTTTTTCTTCGTTTTCTTCGCCTTGTCCTTGTCGCCCTTCTTGCTCTCCTTCTTTTTCTTCTTTTTCTTCTTCTGGTCCTCTTCGTCCTCGTTCTTGTCGTGGCCTGCGTGGTCGCCGTCGCCGGCCGCCTTGGGCTTCTTGCTGGTGGCCTGGTCCCGCACCTTCTTGAGCGTGGCGCTGAATTGCTTGCTCAGCTGCCGGAAGGAGCTCCTCCTCTTCACCTTGCCCTTTGCCGCCTCGCCTTCGCTTTCGCTCTCTCCATCGTTTTCGTTCTTTTTCTTCGGTGCCTCAGAGGCATCACCGTCGCGGTGGCGCCCTTCGGCCTCGTAGACTCGACTTCCGCGCAGGGACCGTGCGCGAGGCGAGAGGGGCTTCAGGGACGAGAGGTCGTCCAGGCCCTCATCGCTGTTCATGCGATGCCGCATCTCTTCCATCTGCTCAAACATGAGCCTGCTGGGCGGCACCGCGGTCTGGCCGCTGCTGTCGGCCAGGAGCCGCACGTCCTCGCGCCAGCCCACGGCCTTGGCCCGGCCCGCGGCGGCGGAGGGCTGCTCAGCTTTGCCGCCGTCGGCCTGGGCCTCGAAGGTGCCGGGGTGGAGGGCGCCGCGTTTGAACTTGGCGAAGCGCTCCCTCTGCCGCACCGAGTGGCGCAGGGTCACCGGCTGCGAGGAGTAGCGGCCCTTGTTGACCGTGGCCTTGGGCGACGTCGGGAGCGAGTGCGAGTGGTAGGACTCGAGCGGGTGCGCCATCTCGATGGCCCGGATCGCGTTCTCCACCTGCCGCATGTGGTCCAGCACGGCCGTCTCCGGCTCCCACCCGGTCTGTCCATCGTCCTCATCGTCCGCAGGCGGCCGCGGCTCGCTCAGCTCCGTCGCTGGAATGTTGTGAATGTCACGTAAGAAAAAGATTTCTCCAATCGCGGTCGGCCGGGCGGGGGACGTACGAGGCACGCTCATAAAGTCGAGCGCGATCTGGGTGTAGGTGATCAGGGCATCGTTTGGGACGGGCGAGCTCTTGAAGTCGTCCAGGGCCGCCTCCAGCCGCTGCAGGCCGCCCATTTCCTGGAAGGCGACTCGATTGGCGTCCTGCGCCGCCCACACCGTGAACAGCCTTCACGCGGCCCATCATCACAAGAATCAGTGGCGGCGCTTTGAGGTGATCACGAGGAGAGGGGACGCACCTGACGGCCTCGTACTGCAGGCGAGGCGAGTTCGAACCCAGCAGATGCTCCAAGACCACGCCCAGCCCGCCCGCGGCGTGCACCACCTCGACAAAGTCGGCTGGCAGAGCGAGGCGGGGCAGCATGAGCAAAACCAGGAAAAATCCGGGAATGAGAAGAGCGTACCTTCGATGGAAAGGTTCTGGAGGGTGATGGCCGTGTAGGCCTTGATGAGGCAGTCGTTCTCCCACTTGGTCTGAAACACGCGCTCCTCCAGCAGGCGATCTTCGTCCTGGTCGTTGTCCGCCGCATGGTTCCCGCCCGCGAGCCCGATGTTGGCGATCCGACTGCCAGTGCTCGTCGAGGCGATGCTGGCCAGGCTGCCGACCGAGCCCACGTTGCCCCCCGTCATGCGCATGGGAGAGACCTCGAGGTCGCCGCTGCCCAGGCTCTCCATGTTGGACACCCGGCTCCCGCGCCCGGTGAGGCTGAACGAGCTCCCGCTGCCGGCGCCGGCCGGGCTGCCCGCCAGGCGCGCCGCCGTCCGCGAGCTCCCCAGAGGCGGGTTGCTGGCGCTACTGCCCGCGTTGCCCGGGTTCCCACTGACACCACCGCCGCTGCCGGCCTCGTGCGCTGGCGGGTCGCGTGTGTCGGCGCGGGCGCGTCGCTCCTCGCGCACCTGCTGGATCTCGAGTGACGTGATCTTGTTGCTGTTGGGGTCCACCTGCGATCCACTCGACAGCCTCTGCTTGCGCTTGGCCACCGCTGCAACGAACAAAGGACGTCAGTCCCATCCCTGCAGCAGCGACCGAGCGAGCCACACAACGAGAAAAAGCGCACCGCGTGTGATGTCGTCCCGCGAGGGCGGCGGGGTGGCGAGCACGGCCAGCAGCACCGGCACGCTCGTCTCACAAAACTCTTGCAAGTCGAGCGGGTCGTCTGCGCGTAGACGGGAGAAGTGCGTCAGGCCAAGGGGAGGACGATGCGGCGTCAGAAGTGGGTCGGACGTACCTGTCACCGAGAGGTTGGCGATGGTGCGCATGGCCTCGAGCCGAGCCACGGACACTGCGGCGCGATTGGGTCCGTGCACGAGCGCCAGCAGCTCGCCGAGCCCGCCCATGTGTTGGATCTCTCGCCGCACGGAGGCTGCACGCGTATCCCACCGATGAGCGCCAGCGCGCAATCGCAAGCGGGGGCAAATGGCCGAGATGCGGACCGTAATAGGTCGATAGGTTTCGGAGCGCGGTGATGGCGTAGAACTGCAGGCGCTGATTGGGCGAGGCCAGCAGGTCGATGAAGTAGGCCACGACCTCGAGCTCGACCAGGTCCAGCTGGCAGTCGACTGTCCACGCGTCGTCGCGTTATCACCGCCGAGAATGAAGACGTCAGCAACGCACACTTAGAGGGGAGAGGGGGGCTATTGCGCGTACTGTGGCCAAGCAGGGCCGAGAAGCAGAGCGCGATCTTGACGCGGGTCGAGTCGGGCACCCCGGCCAGCCGCTTGTTGGCCGGGTCGAGGTTGAGCATCTGGAGGAGGCGCGGCAGCACATCGGGCCACGACTGGGCCATCTCGGGGTACACGGCCTGGCCATTGATCCCTGTGTTTTCCGTCATACAACCACACGTGGTGGTGGTGAGTTCAGCCCTGTCGGTCCGCGGGGGGACAGGCTCGGCGCCGAACCGGAAGTGAGCAGCGCGATGAAGTGCAGCGCGTGCTCGAGGGTCTCGTTGGTGGCCCACGACATGACCCCCGCGACCGCCGAAACCACCTGACGCGCGAGCAGCTCCTCCTGGTTGTTGTCTGCAGCAGCATCGACGAATTCGTCAGTGATTGCGGCGCGACAATGGGCTGAGCAACGCACCGTTGGTCTCGAGGAGGTCGGTCAGCAGCAGAAGCGCGTTGTCGATGACCACCGCGAAGGCGCGCTTCGGACGCTTGGCTGGGAGCAGCGTGATCAGCCGCTCGATGCCGCCGGCCGTCACAAACTGAGTGCCATTCCGCTCATCGGCCTGCAACAGTGTGTCTGCACGAACGCCGCCGGCCCATCAGATTTGGAACTCACCGAACAAGCCGCACTGGATGGCCACGAGAGTACCGAGGATCTCGACGGCCATGACGAGGATGCGCGGGTCTTGCCGCGCGTCGAGGAGCGCCGTCAGGGGCAGCACAAAGTTGCGTTCGCCGACCATGCGCACATGCTCCTCGGCCGCGACGAGAAGGTGGTGCAGGGCGAGGAGGCACTGCTCGAGCGAGTTGTCGTACTTGCCCTCCTGCTGGGCGGGCGCTCGCGACAGGAAGTCAAAGAGCGGCCGGAGACCTTCGGCCGCGATGAACTGGCTCGTTCGGCGGGCTGGGCCAACCAGTCGCACCAGGTCAGCTTGGGCGCAACAGAGGAAACCGAGCGAGCGGGCAGGCAGGACGTACGATTGCTCAGCAGGGAGATGAGGAAGGGCAGGGTGTCCATGCCGTACACGGGATGATGCAGCAGCTTGATGAGCGGGGGGAAGCCGCCCAGGTCCACAAAACAGTCCATGTTTTGCTCGTTGACCGCCAAGTTGATGAACACCATAAGGGTGAGCGGGATGATCGAGTCGGCGGCGCTGCCCGAGTACTCGAGCATGCGGATAAAGTCGCGCATGCCGCCGCATTTCCGGATCGACTCCACAAACGCGGCTGTGTTTCAGAAACAAAAACGAAACATGAGCAACAAATTCCACATGCGCGAGCACGGTGGGAGAACGCACGGTTGGCCGAGATGTTGAGGAGCGCGGAGAGGGCCTGCTTGAGGGAATCGTCCGACGATCCGCTGAGGAGGGAGACCAGAGCCTTGATCCCGCCCATGTCGGCAATGGCCCTATGGTTGGCCTCTGTGTGTGTAAACGCACACGCGTGAGCAGCCGGGGTCAGCGATACGAGAATGCAAAGCAGCAAGTCCTTGAGGGGCAAGACCATTGGAGGAAAAGTTGGAGAGGGCCCAGGCCGCGTAGGTGCGGATGGCGTCCTGCGGCGCCGCAAGCCGTCGCACCAACTCGTGGAGGAGCACGCTCCGCCCGATGGCCTGCTGGTTCGCCTCTGTTTTCCCCCAAGAGCGCAAGTTGTGCATGAGCTCGTAGGAGAGAAAGGCGAAACACAGCTGAACGAGGCAATGGCAGTACCGTGTGCCATGAGGTGAATGATGATCTTGATAGCCTCTTGTGTAAAGTTGACGTTCTTTGAGTGCATCACGGCCAACAGCTTCTCCGTATCAGAGACATCTTCTGTTTAATTGTTGTTGTTGTTTTGAGGTCGAGAGGAACAGCTTAGCACACCACATCGCTCGGCTTGGCCAAGGAGGATAAAAGGCCCCTTAAGTACCAGTATATTGTACATCCCTCTCGGCTTTGTAGAGGTTGGACAAATGTTGTCTCAACCGTGAGTCCACAACCAAACGCACATCTTTCTCCACTGGGCGCCAGTACAACGCGTCAGGTGGAAAAACGTAAAAGAACGAAGCGAAAAAAAGCGAAGGGGGGGAGGGGCTTACGTCGAGGAGTCTTTATGGAGCTACCCGTCAGGCGGAGATGTGTTGAGTCGCTTAGGTTGGGCGTTTCCTTATGTGAAACCATGGAGGAAGGGGAAGGAATGACAGGAAGACCTGGCGACGAGATGGACGAGCCGCGGGACCTCCCCGGAGTCGTCTCTATGGAGGATGATGAGGCATTAAGTTGTGAAATTTTTGCCCGCACGGTTCCTGGTGGTGGGGTATCCCCAGGCACAACCGTGCTCAACCGCCTTGATGCGGGCGAGGCCATCTACAACTTTGACAATCTCGTCCTTCCTCCTCACACGTTTCTAATAACAACGTCCGCCACACAACGGTCATTCGCCAACCTTTTATTATCTTGTTTCCTTTCTCTTTTCCTTTTAATTTGAATCCGTGAACAAATCTGTGTCGGGGCGTTAATGCTGCTCGATGGAAGAGAATCCTCCTGCTGGTCTAACCCTAGGTAAGTTTACCTCAGCGTGTTCAAGTATGCAAACTGTTCCAGCTGCCACCAATTTTTGCCTAATTCTGTTAATCTGCAGATGAGATTGTGCAATGGAGCGAGCGCCATGCGCTGCCTCAGCGACCAGTTCGCCGCATAAAGGGTAGGAGAAAGGGTCACCCAGCGGCTCCTGCCGTTGTTGGAGAGAGCAAAAAGCGAGAACGGGAGGTAGCAGCCCAGAAGGGCCAAGGCGAGCGGCAACGCGAGAGAATGGCGAAGAAGCCACGGGCGGAGAAGCCGCCAACAAGCACAGAGGAAAGCAGCAAGATGGAAGAGGAGGACAAGGAGCAACGTATAGTATCCGTCAGTCCGGCCACCAAGCGAAAACGAGAAGATCTCCAGGAGAGTTTTGTTATCGTTCGCCCTCGTGGCCCACCGCTCTGGAAGGTCAAAGAGCAAGAGGAGCGACGAAAGAGAGAAGAGGCGCAACAGAACAACAGTGCTGGCGCCAGCACGTAAGATGGCTCCTCCAGTTTGCGCTTCAAATTTCCTCGCAGAGAGCACAGGAAGGAAAGAAACAAGAAAAATAAAACAGAAACAAACCTGAAACACAAGATGGAAGCCGCCGATGGCTGGAGCAAGGTGGCCAAGTTTGTTGATCAGCAACTCGAACTGCTCAACGACGAACGTGATGCTGAAATTGAGCAGACCCGCGCCCTGCAGGAGGGCTATTCGCCCAAGGTGCACCTTGGCAGCGAATCGCTTGCAGCAAAACGTCGTATACTGAAGTAACCGGTCCCCCCTCTGATGATGCGCAGGAGCTGCAAAAGTACGGCGAGTGCTTGCTACGACTGCACGTCGTGGGCCGCAAGACTGGCGTGGGAGGCCTCCTCTTAGTCAAGCTGGCCCGCGCGGGCACCTCGGCCACGACGCCCCTGCCCTCGCACCGCTTCCAGCCCGGTGACATCGTGGGCCTTGTGCCCTCCAACGTGCCCATCTCGTCGTTCCTCGTCGAGGGCATGCAAAAGGGCAAGGGCGGCGTGGTCTACCGCGCGGCCGAGCACTCGATCACCGTCTCCTTCTCCAAGATGATGGACGAAGAGGGCCTGGGGCTCGACCTGGAGGGCAACACCACCTACACCCTCGTCCGGCTGGCCAACGACGTGACCTACAAGCGCTACCGCAAGGCCCTCGAGTCCCTGCAGCAGCAAGTGGCCTCACGCACCAGCGGCGGCCGCGGCGGGGCCGACAACGACCACCTGAAGCAGGTGCTGTTCGGCCTGGCCGAACCCCGCTTCGTGGGCCACTTCCAGAACCGGTTCGAGCTCGTGCCCTTCAACCCCAACCTCAACGACTCGCAGAAGGAAGCCATCACCTTTGCCCTCGGCGCCACCGACCTTGCGCTCATCCACGGCCCGCCCGGCACAGGCACGGGCCCACTTTTGCTATGGCCTTGGTTTGTTATCTTTCGTGCTGACGGTTGATTGATCGATCGATCGCGCAGGAAAGACGACGACCGTGGTCGAGTTCATCCTCCAGTGCGTGAAGCGCGGCGAGCGCGTGCTGGCCACAGCGCCCTCCAACATCGCCGTGGACAACATCGCCGAGCGCCTGGCCGTCTACGCCAAGCAGTCCGGCGCCAAGATCGTCCGCGTACGCATCGCCCAGCCCATCGCTTTCGTATGATTCTCAATAATTAATTCATTTATCTCCACTCGTGCAGGTCGGCCATCCGGCGCGTTTGCTGCCCTCGGTCGTGGGTCTCTCGCTGGACGCCCGAGTCAAGCAGCACTCGCACCAGACCGAACTCGCTGACGACGTGCGCAAGGAAATGGCCCAGCTCCAGTCGTGCGTGCTCCTCTCCTCCCCTTTTTCTGTGCGCTTTGAATCGCGCTGAGAGACCATGACTTGATGATGATGACGACGAACCTGCGCAGGTCCCTGAGCAAGGCGTCGTCGTACGAACGGCGCGGCGTGTACGCGCAACTGCGGCAGCTCCGCAAGGAGCTCTGGGAGAGGGAGGGGAAGGCCGTGGACGAGATCCTGGCCCAGGCCAACGTGATCCTCGCCACCAACTCGGGCGCCGCCGATAAGAAGTTGCAGCGTACGGCCGCTCGCCCCAAGTCGCCACGTCCCCTATTCCTCCTCGTTCTTCTCCAAGCTCAGCTCACCCTCGCGCACCTCTCGCTGCGATCGGGCCGGCCGCACAATAGAGCTGCCCATGTTTGACGTGGCGGTGATCGACGAGGCCGCGCAGGCCGTGGAGGCCTCCTGCTGGATCCCCATCCTCAAGGCGCGCAAGCTGATCCTCGCCGGAGGTACTTCGTCCCTCGTCCCTCGTCCTCTTCATCAGCTTCATCCTCATCATCTTCGCCATCTTCATCTTTTCGAACACGCCAGACCACTGCCAGCTGCCGCCCACCATCATCTCGGAGACGGCGGCCAAGGCCGGGCTGGCCCACACCCTTTTCGACCGGTACACGACCCCTTAGCCCTCGTTGGGGAAGAAAGAAGAGGAAGAAGGACTCACCAGCCGCGGGGAACAATCGTCATGATCGATGCTGCGTGAGCAGGATGGTGGGCATGTACGGGGATCGCGTGCGGCACATGCTGCTCATCCAGTACCGCATGCACGACAAGATCAACCAGTGGTCCTCCAAGGAGTTCTACGAGGGCCGCCTGCAGGCCCACGCCTCCGTGGCCACGCACCTGCTCCGAGACCTGCCCCACGTTGCCCAACGGGGCCTCGACACCCTCGAAACGCGAGTGCGCGCGCCCCTCCTTCGCTCTTCTCCGTCACAGACACACGACCTCTGACTGCGCTTCTGTGGCGCAGTCGCCGCTCGTGATTGTGGACACGACCGGCTGCGGCTACCACGAAGAGGTCGTCGTGGCCAATCCCGCCGCCGCCGCCGCCGGGGCGGAGAAGGGCGCCAGGCGCCCTTCCGGCGGCCTGGGCGAGGGCTCCAAGGCCAACCAGGGCGAGGCCGACCTCGTCCACCGCTACGTGCGCCTGCTCCTTGAGCAAGGTTGGCGCGACCCTCTCTTTGTTGCTTCCCTCGGGCTTGCCCAGTGGGACTGACCTCTTTTTGTGATGTCGTGCGTGGGCGGGCCAGGCCTGCGGCCGGAGGACATCGGGATCATCTCACCCTACAACGCGCAGGTGGACCGCCTGCGCCACGCCCTGCGCGAGCGGGGCATTGCTGGAGTGGACAAGCGCGAGATGGAGAAGATCGAGGTCTCCACCGTCGACGGCTTCCAGGGCCGCGAGAAGGAGGTCATCCTCATCTCCTTTGTCCGCAGCAACCAGAAGGGCGAGATCGGATTCCTGGCCGAGTCGCGGCGGATGAACGTCGCCATCACGCGGGCCCGGCGCAGCGTGGTCGTCGTGTGCGACGAGGAGACCATCGGGCAGTCCAAGGACGAGTTCCTCAAGCGCATGGTGGCCCACTTTGAGGCCCAGGGCGAGTACGTCGCCGGCGCCCAGTTTGGCAGCGAGCGCCACGGACACGATGCCGGCGGCGCCGGCGTCGAGGCTGTCGACCGCGAGGAGCTCGAGCGGAAGCGGCGTGAGCGGGACGAGCTGCAGAAGCTGCGGGCCGAGGCCGAGCGCCGGCGTAAGGAGGCCGACGACGCGCAGCGGCGGGAGCGGGAGCAGCGCGAGCTCGAGGAGCGGCTGCAGCGCGACATCGATGCCTTTGTGGCTGATGACGCGCGGCAGGAGATGGTCTTCCCGTCGGACCTCAACGCCTACGCGCGCATGCGCCTCCACGAGCTGGCCGAGCAGCACGGCCTCGTGCACGCCAGCCGCGGCGAGGGCCGCAAGCGGCAGCTCACCATCAGCAAGCCTCGCGACGAGCAAGAAGGCGAGGAAGAGGAGAAAGAAGAAGAACAAGAAGAGCAGCCACGCGATGATGATGTTGAAGAGGAAGAAGCTCAAGATACCCATGAGGGAGAAGAAGAGGAAGAGGAGGAGAAAGAGGAGAAGGCCAGCGATCCGATGGCGGAGCTGCGACGACTCCAGCAGCAGCGATACGAGGCGCACAAGAAGAGCAACGAGAAGCAGCAGGCCGCGCAAGCCAAGAAGAAAGCGCCCGTCAAGCAGAAGCCCAAGAAGCCCGCGCCTCCGCGCCTCGAGGACGAGCTCAAGGTCCGCCTTTCTTGTTGCCTCTTGTCTTCTCTCGTTCTCCTTGCACTGACCCCTCTCGTTCTTGCACAGAAAAAGAAGAAGGCCGAGGCGGCCGAGCTGCGGAAGATGAGCGAGGAAGAGCTACTCAAGCAGTTCGACACGTGCGGCTCAGCGCTCTTTTTCTTCTTGTTTTCTTTGTTCAAAGCCCGTTCGTCTGACAAGAAGGCGCAGGACCAAGTGCGGCTTCAAGGGGTGCAAGGAGTCCACGACCGTCCTCGGGCGCGTGTGTCCGCACTGCCGCCTCAAGTTCTGCTTCTCGCACAGGTGAAGCCTCCTTGCCCTCATCCTTGCCCCCCTTGCCCTCATCATCGTCATGCACATTGATTGACGAGCGTGTATGTTTGGGGGGGGCACAAAGCATGGCCGAGCTCCACGGGTGCGGCGACGAGGCTAAGAAGAAGGCGCGAGAGGACTGGCTCCACAGCCACCGGCCCGGCGGGACCGTCACGGGCCAGACGTCCACCAAGCCCCTCAAGCCGCAGACCCGCAGCCACCTCCAGAGCAAGCTCCAGGTCCGCTACCACAACTCCCTTGCCTTGCCTTGCCTTGCCTCCTCTGGTCATGATGGTGATGATGATCGTTGAACGCTGTTTATGTACGCGTGAACTTCGCGACGAACACAGGAAAAAATGGGCAACGTGGCCCACAAGGGCAAGAAGCCAGCGGAGCCCAAGGGCCAGAAGAGCGGCGGACGAGGCGGCGCCGGGTCGGCCGCGCGTGGAGGACCTTCGGCACGAGGAGGCCGCGGCCGAGGGCGCGGTGGCGGCGCGTAGGGGCCGCCCACTTTCTCTTCTCCTCTCTTCCCAACGACGTCGAAGAAAAAAAAGAAGACGAAGATGATGATGAAGACGCTTCTGGTCTCACTTGTTGTTGTTGTGGTTGTTGATGTTGGCGGCCTGAGACTTTTGGCCCTTGAGGTTGGGCCACGCGAGGGAGGGCAGGCGCGGAATGGTGATGGTGGACTGCAGCCTGTTCATGGCGTTCATGCGGTCCAGGGCGGGGCGCACAGACTGCTTGACGCCGAAGCGGCAGAGCAGGTTGGACATCGGGATGCGCTTGCCCTTCTTGTCGTACAGGTGCAGCACGCGATAGCCGGCCCGGATGCACTCGACCGGGATCGCGTAGTAGCAGATCTGCGCCGCGTCATTCGTCGCGATGAGAATCACAAAGGCCAAGGATGGAGGCTTTTTTGAGGGGGAGAAAGGAGGGCAAGCGTACGAGGCGGTCCTTGGCGAAGCGCTCGCGCTTGTCGTAGATGGCGATGAGGAGGATGGCGAGCTCGCTGGCCACCAGCGGGAAATCAAAGGTCTGGTTCCACTGCGGGTCGAAGCCGTTGTTGCGCACCACGCGCGTCCGGAATGCCCGCGCGTCCTTCTCCAGGCCGTTTACTGCATAGTAACAATGATAAGGAATGCAAAAAAAAGTTAAAAAATGAAGAGAAAGAAGAGGCAAAATGGAGGAAGGAGGGCAAACCGGCCACGACGGCGTAGGGGTTGACAGCCTTGGCCAGGTGGGGCAGCTGCCGCGCGTTGATGATGTGCACCCTCAGCCGGCGCACGGTCGACGTGGACAAGTGGCTCGACTGTCGCGGATCGAATCGCCGCTTGCTATCGTGCCTGTGCCGTGCGTGTGCGTGTGTTGTGAGCCGAGCGTGGCCAGACCAACATTGAGAAAAGGGAGAAGGTGGCGAATGTACCGCAGGACGGGGGGCTTGAGCACGTAGCCGCACTGGCCGTTCTCCAGGAACTTGCCGTGGTTGTAAAACATCTTCTTTCCCACGCGCTGGTAGTTCAGCGCTACGAGCTGCGATCTGTTGTTTTGTATATGTGTGTGACGGTCAGTGGCGTGATGGCCACTTAGAAGGAGAAGGAGTCAGTCGTCCGTACCCGCAGTTCCAGAACGGGACAGGGTCGTAGTTGCTCGACGCGAAGCGGGTGCCCTTGGGGTAGACCCGCGTGAATCGGTGCCGGTTGAGGTTGACCAGGTCGGGCGCCGCCGAGGCCATCAGCTTGAAGCCTCGCGTCTCAGCCAGCGACGTCATTCGGTTGCACTTCTCCGCTATTGTCGCGTAAGTCAACAAAATATACTGAAAAATAAAAGGTTGCATAAAATCTCACGAACCCTTGAACTGCTCGAAGCTGTCAAAGTGGACAGACTTGAGGTAGAGGATATCACTCAGCTCCTGCGCGACCTTTTCCTTGGGCGCACGCCGCACGGATTTGCGGTCCTGGTGCTCTTCTTGCTCCGTTTCATCCGGCTGCAGGCGCACCGGCGACCCTGCCGTCCGCAAAAAAAAATCATACACGAGTGAGTGAGGCACAGAGGTCATAGCACAGGCAAAGGAGAAGGCGTGTACCCTTGAGGAGGATCTTGTACTTGAGGTCCTCGGGCGAGGGCAAGTGCTCCCGCTCTCCATCGGCAAAGGGCATCGCCAGCATCTCTCCAAATGCGCGCCTAAGCTCCTCGATCAGCTGACGAAAGAAAGAAGAGAAAGAAAGAGGGGGAGGCGCACTTCATAATGTCGGCCATCATGACCTGCTGGGGCTTGGAGCAGTGCACCTCGAGCGACAGGATGAGCGGATAGGGCGACGAGAAGAATGCGTACTTGGCGATGGCCATCACGGCGTCCTCGAATCGCACCCGCGAGGTCAGCGTGTGCCCGTGCTGCACGACGCCGTTCGTCAGCCCGAGTCCCAACGCAAGTGGCCAGAAGGAGGATTGGAGAGGAAGTTTATGTCGTACGTAGACGATGGGATAGCCTCGCTTGCCGTCCCAGCAGTCGAGCTCGAGGCAGCGACAGCCCTGCTTGAGGGCGAGCACGTACATCTCGGTCGCCGACTTGGACTTGAGCTGGTTGCCCGTCAGATACGTATTGTGCGACGACGCTGCACATGTTAAGAACCACACAACCGGGGGTCGGTCAGCTCGCGCGCACCACATATCGTGTCCTCATTGGGCGAGGGACGTCGTACCGATGTAGTAGTCGGTGATGGGGCGCTTCATGTCCTGGTAGAGCTTGCGCTTCTCGGGGACGAAGGCCGAGTTGTGGTCAGAGATCATGTACTGGAAGAACTGCCAGCGATTCATGGTCAACTTGCCCCCGCCGTTGCCAGCCTCAGACTTGTCGCCCGCCCGGTCGCCCTTGGCCTCGGCCTTGTCTCGCTGGTCCTGGCGCTCCTTGGTCTCGGCCCAGTTGTTCCAGAACTCAACGATGCTGCCCTGTCGCCGCACCTGCTGCCCCGTAGGGCCGACCGGAGCGGTAGGGCGGGCCGGCTCGCGACCTCGATGCTCGTCATCAGCCGCGGCCGCGGCCGCCGTCCCGGTCGTAGGTCCGGCTTGAGACATGTCAGCTTCGTGCGTGGTCTCGGACAGGGCATCGGCTTCGCCGTTGACTGCGGCCGAGGTGTCGTCGGCGCTGGCGGTGGGTCGCGGTCGGGAGGCTGGCTCGACGAGGCCGGCCGGCTCTTTATGCTTCTTGGCGCGGTGGCGCTGGCGCTTGGCCTTGACCAGGCGGGACGTGTGCGCGACAAACGACGGAAAGTGGAGGAAGACCTGCCGCAGGAACCGCAGAAGGCGGCGGCGGCGCGTCGCCGACCCAAAGGCGACCCACGAGGGCAGGAGGGAGTCGAGGGCCAGGTCGATGTCCTGGCATTCGCCCATGAACTTGCGCATGATGATCATGCACTGCTGGAGCGGCATGTCTTCCTTCTGCTCGCGCTGCAAAAACCGGTGGAACTGACGTGGCGTGAGGTAGTCCCCCTCGGTGGCGTACTTGTTGAAGAGCTCGTGCAGTTCAGCGCGCTGGCGCAGGAGGCGCAGCAGCTGGAGGAACTCTTCGTATTGCAGCTGGCCGTCGCTGTTGGCGTCAACGATGCGCAGCATTTCCTCGGCGTAGGCCCTGGTAGGGCGCATGTTGAGCTTGTGCATGAGCTTGGCCACCTCCTCGACCGACAGCTCCTGCTTACTCCCCAGCGCATGCCAGGCTCGCTCGGCGTATCTGTCGCGAGAAAAAGTGGACCACGTCAGGCTGAGGCCACGCGCGTGCGAGGGGACGTGAGGTATTGGCCGTACGCAGACTCCTCGTCGACCTGCTTCTTGATGAGACAGCGCAAGGTGTCGACCCATACACGGTACTGCTCTTCGTTCTCGGCGATCAAGTTGAAGGCCTTGCGCATGTTGTAGATGAGCGAGAACGACAGGTGGGCCTTGTCCGGCTGTCGATGAATCTCGAACTCGGCCGTCGCCTGTCCCTCACGCAGTTCGTCCACGCTGTCCAGCAGGACTGCGCCATGCAACACACGCGTGAGCCGGGAGAGCTGAGAAATGGAGCAGAGAAAAAGAAGCATAGCGAAGCGATGAAGAAGGTGGACGCACTTGTGTGTCGGCGGCAGAGGAGAGTGCGTTGGTCGCTGCTCAGGCGCACCTGGCTGGGCCGAGCGCCGTGCTTGCGGGTGACGAGGAGGAAGGTGGCACCCTCCTGCAGCCTGGAGGCTAACCTCCGGAGCTCGTTTTGCCGAAGCACCTCCTCTTCGTCTTCCTCTGCGTCGGTATCGGTATCGGTGTCTGTGCCAGAGTCAGAGAGGTCACTCGCGCTGGCGTTATTGTCACTCAGGTCGCTGTCTGATGTCTCGGTATCTGAGTCGTCTACGCGTTGCTTGTCCTTGGTTCGGGAGGGCCTGATAGGCACTTCACTGGACGAAAGATTGCTCCATCGTGCCCTCTCGTCCTTCACCTCTTCCCCTTCAGACAGCTCATCTGCGCTGTCGGCGGTTGTGGGAAAGTTGGAGAAGTTGAGAGGTTTTACGCCTATGCGCAAATTGACTCCCAAGTCTTCATCCTCGCTTCCATCTCCATCGCAATCATTCGGAAGTTCGGTGTCTATTGCTTCTCGGTGCCTGTCCTCCCAAAGCGTGAATCGTAAGGTGGCTTCTTGCCCCTGCTTCAAGCGCAGCAAGCCCAGCCGCAGATCGGCTTGCCATAAGCCTCGTTCGTGGCTGCCCTGCTTGTTTGTTGCAAGGGGTGAGCTCGCCGGTTTTTCCCGCCTTTTTTCTTGAGGGTTGCAAGGTACCTTTGTGGGCCATCGCTCAGCCGGGAACAGGTCAAGCGTGAGGACGAACTTATCCCACGTCTCGTGGGTATCAATAACGAGGTACTTGTTCCATATCACGGTGCCCTCCGGCGAAGTGTAGGCTGGAGCGGTAACATGCAGGGGCGTCCCTTGTTTGAGGACGGCCTTCGAGGCTACGGACATGATCAGCCCCTGGCTTACTGCTCTCCCCCGCAAGCGTCAGTAGCGTCAAATGGTGAGGAATGAGGTGTGGTGCGAACCATCAGGAGGGAGGTTGTCCGCGTCTATTAGGTGTAGTAGGAAGGAGCGTGGTTGCAGCCCGGCGGCCATGATGTATAAGTTAGTGGCTTCCTTCTTGTTCTTCTTCTTCGGCAGTTCTTGTTTTACTTGCTTAGGTTAGCTTCGTTTGGTCTGCCCCTCGTGAACGCCCGCGCCGTTACTAGAGCTGAGCCTCGAGCAGCTTTCCGCTACATGAGCGCGCACATTCGCGACGAAATTTATCGGACTTATCGGACCTTTGCCGACCCGACGCCGATGGTGAAATCCTGGCTGTAGTGCCAGGGATCCACTCGGCCAGATTACGAGGAGGAAACAACTCTCCTATCGAGTTGGCATTCTTGACCCACTTAGGCAAGTCAGAATGTTTGCGATGCCACCGGATGGTACAGAAGAGGCAACAAGGCCTCGAGTTCTTGTTCGATTACACCAAGAGCAAGACATTGAGTGATGACGCGGGGCAGTGGTGCTTCACTTAGTGCTGTTGAACTCGACCACGCTCTGGAGGCGGCCGAATACGATGGCCGAGTTCGGGGTGAGCAGGCCGCAGATCATCTGCTGCAGGTGAATGAGTTGAGCTCCTCGTCCAAGTTCTCCACGAGGCTCAGACTGGCCTTGCTGCTACCCTCGCTGACGAGCTTCAGGCAGCGCAGCACGGCGTTGCCCACGATCGTGTAGTCGGTCGTATCCTCTCCATCGTTCTCCTCCCGCGAATGCGTCGCCCTCCCGCTGGCAAAGTCATACAGGCGTACGGGCTGTGTGGTGAAGGTGTATCAGTTAGCGGCTCACTTCTTCAATCGTATTACTACGATTAGGTGCCTCCTATGTTCAGCTCCTACCTTGTTGTACGAGCCAGCGATGAATTGGTTCGGGTTGGTCGGGTTGAAGTGCAAGCCACGCGGGTGCAGGCCCAAGCCCGTAAACTGCTTGACGGACGTGTCGCGTGACGTGTTGAGATCCCACACCATGATGGCGCCCGACGACAGCATCCCGATCGCCAGGCCGGGACAGTTGGGTACGGCCTGGAGGCTGTAGACGGAGCCGGTGTTCGACTTGATGTTGCGGATGGCTCGGCAGTTCTCGAGGTCGATCAGCCCCAGCTTCTCGTTGGTTGCCACCACAGCCTGCTGGGCGTGGTGCATGAGCCCGACCACCGACAGACCGTCGCACAGGCCCGGTGCGCTGATGTTCAGCGTTTTCACCGATCTGTCGTCTCCCCCAGTGATGCAGCAGAACGAGAGATTGCGGCCGCCCACGACCACAATTGTGCCGTCCCGTTCCAGAAGTTGTGGCCGGACCAGTTTACCTCGTGTTTGTGCTTGCCCCAGCTGAACAGGTGGTCCCAAGTGTCGCGATCGTAGACATGGAACTCACCATTGTCGGCCATCGCCACCACCGTGGTCGGCTCCAGCGATTGCGCCTCCCCGGCCCACACGCTGCGCACCTGGTTCGTGAGACCGGCCGTGCCGCGCTGGAAGGGCGAGCCCTTCCTCTCCACCAGCGACTCAAGCTGGAGCCTCGTGTACGTGTGCCCCACCGGGGGCGCACCCGCGACGCTTCCACCTGCGCCGACGCTTCCTTGCACTGGCCAGGCGCCTTGTTGCTGTTGCTGAAGCACTTCCGGAGGAGCTCCGCCGTAATCCGGAATCGATTGGGGATATGAGGGATGGTTGGTGTGTCTGGAAGCTAAAGTGAAGAAGTATGACAGTCACGACGCGAGGGTTTATGTAGTATGGCAAGTTCCGGAAAGTCCAGCATGCAAGAATCAAGAATATCCGATCTGTGGTGAAAACAGCGTTCACTGCTGTCACCAGGGCACCAACATGTGGTTCAAACATGTTTGACGTACGCCGTTTATACGCCAATTGATAAGCTGCCGATACCGAATGGCTTTTTTCTTCCTTTTCCAAAGGAAGGCGACAGTGTTACGAAGTGCGCCAAAAACGAAGAGACATTCGAGGAGGGCAGACAGTAGAGGTACGCCGTTAGGTAAAGTGTGCTTTACCCCGAAGAGCCGCAAGGTGTAGAGGATCGGCCACTCAAGCGTGGGTACCGATGTCTGCCCAAGAATGAGGCAATGAGAAAGAAAAAGAAGGGTCGCTTGGAGGGAAGGTTGTGTCGCATGTGGGTGGTCCTTCAGTGATCGCCCGTGGGCACATTGGCCGAGGGGGTTGCTCCACCCGGCCGAGTGGGTTGAGGTGGCATTCGTTCGTAGCTAGCGGCTCCCAAGTCGTTCGCCTTGCCGACGCCCAGTTTCCCGGATGCCGGCGGAGGCGAGGACCTTATCGAGGGCCTTGGTACGAAGCGGCGCGCTGGGCGGTTGAAGGTTGGGGTGTATTGGTAGGGTTGGTTGGAAGTTCCTCACGAGAGGCCCTCTACAGGAGGGCAACTGGGCGGCAAGTAGTGGTATCTCACGGTCGATTCGGCGCGTAAGCAGGCATTCGGCTGGCCGACGCCAGTCGCTGCCCGCCCCGTTGAGCCGGTCTCCCACTTAGGCTGAACCTCGCCGCAGTTGGTTGAACGGGTAAACTTTGAACTTTCTGTTGGCGAGAAGGTTGTTGTTGGATAGGTGTTGATGAGTCGATTGATCATTCATAGGAGTAGTTGTTGATGCTGTTGCTTCGAAGGAACATGCTGACGATCGCAGACCGGCGGGCGAGTTGAACCGGTTGCTGGCTTCCCTCCACGGCGCCCTACCTTTGCTCTCGCCAAGAGGCAACCAAAACTGGCGCAAACGGGCTCTCTTGCAGGACTTGTGGGTCGCAATCAATTTTACGGGAATATCTTCTCCTTTTATTTTTTCTTTTTTGAAACAGTTTCCAAACAGCCAATTAATTGGCCTTTTTAATTTCGACTTGGCCAAGCTGAAAAAGTCAGTAACGAGAGTAGCTGCGTGGTCTGTCCGCAACATTCCAGCCATTTGGGTGACTTTCGGGGGTGTCGCAGACACAACAAACACTAAGGGGCAAGAGGATGAAAGCGGAGGTCTGCACGCTGGTGTTGGTGGTGCTCTTGCTTGGCGCTACCCTCGCGCAAGCGTCACGCGTACGCATAGCGATTCAAGCCGATGATCAACCGCGAATCCAGAAATCTCTGGCTGGTGTGGCCTCGGTGCAGGCGGTGATGACGACAGCAGGCCTGACCGCGTTGCAACGCTCTGTAACACCCAACCTCGTCAACAATTTGATTGCGTCCATCAATCTGCCGCCCATTCAAGGACAGGAGGGAATCGGCATTTTCGGCCTCACCGTGCAGCTCAACTACACTGTGGCCAACGTCAGCATCACCAACGTGACCTTTGCCCAAGGTGCTCGCCGAGCTTTCAAGTCATGCCTTTAGTTTGCTGGCCGTCACGCTTGACGACGTCTTACTCACCTCGCTCGGTGGCAACGTGCAGACTCTCTGGCTATCGTGCCCGGGAGCGGCCTCAGCTTCAGCGTCGCCGACGGAGGCGCCCACATCACCGCCGACTTTGCCTACAGCATCCCCAACCCGCTCGTCAATCTCAAGTTCGTCTCCTCCTCTCTCATCTCTGTTCGTGTTGTCGTCTGTTCATGTCGAGCCGCCTGTCCTGTTGGGTTCCGGTCTGGTGCTCACACTCGCACGCACGGCACCTCCCCACACGGCAGCGGCGCGGGCAAGGCCAACATAGTGGTCAGCAAGCTGGGCGTGCAGCTCCAGGTCGACGCCGTCGCCGACGAGAAGGGCTATCCGGTCGTGTCGTGCCCCAAGGCCTCGGTCACGCTGGGCCAGCTGAGCACCACCATCACCTCTGACTCAACCCTCCTCGAGTGCGTGTGGCCACTCCTCTTCCTCCTTGTCTCCATTCGCTTCGCCCAAAAGCCACTCACGTTCCCGACAAATGCGCAGCGTGATCTCGCGCTTCTTCGTGTGGCTCTTCAACGGCACCATCCGGGACCAGATTCAGGCCGCCGTCACGTCCGCCATTTACACCAACCTGTACGGGATCTCGCCCGCCCACCCCCTTCCTCCTCCCCGCCTGTGCACCGGCAAGTTGATCGATTGGGGCTCATGAAGAGGACCTCGACAGGAACCAAACGGCAAACGAGCTGATCCGCAACCAGTCGCTTGTCATCGGCCTTCCGCCGAACGGCAGCCGGGCCCTGATCGACGTCTCGCTGCCCTCCTCGCCCGTGTTTACCCCCAACTACCTGCTCGTGCCCCTCAAGGGTTGACCCTTCTCCCCCGCCACGGAGGACTTCTCCACGACAAACAAGGCTCACACACGATTGGGGGGGGAGGGCAGGCGAGGTCTTCCTCGCGCCGAACCAGCACTCCAACTACACGGCGAAGCCGCTGCCGGCTCTGGCGACGAACCAGATGCTGCAGCTCTCCATCTCCTCGTTTGTGTTCGACACCGCCGGTACCTACCATGATTGCTCCTTCGCCGCCCAACATCACCATCGTGACGATGATGATGATGGTGGTGGCGATGGCGCCGGCGGTGGTGATGAACAGGGTGGACGTATTACGAGTCGGGCCTGCTGACGTACCTCATCAACAACGAGGACCTGCCGCCGTGGCTGCCCTTCAAGCTCAACACGGCCACCTTCTCCTTCCTCCTGCCCGCCCTCTACAAGCTCTACCCGAGTGCGCTCCCCCCCCCCCCAAACCTACGCGGAGAGGACCTCTCCCTCACGGACGCGGACACGAGCAGACTGGGACATGAACATCGACTTTGCGGTCGCGCGGCCGATCAGTTTCCGCATCGATCCGTCGAGCGCCGCAGAAGGTTCGTGTTGTGAACGCATTTGAGTGGTGACCGCTCGGCGCCTGACGGTCTCTGGGACGTACACTTACACGCACACAGGGATTGCAGTCGCGCTGGTGGGCGACCTGGAGGTCAATGTGATCGCGCCCAACGGGTCGTGGGTCCCCGTGTTCGTCCTGGAGACAACCTTTTCCCTTAAGTTTGACGTACGCGCCCTGACCCCTCCCCCTCCACATGTACTACTCCTTCCCTCTTCTCACTCTTGCTTTGTCTCGTCGTGCTAGCTCTACTTTGCCATAAACTCGTCCGATGCGGTGCACGGGAAGTTGTACATCTCCAACTTTACCACCATCATCAAGGTGACTTGCTTCTTCTCCTTCTCTTATCCCTCCGCGCTCTGCTTTGGTGGGGGACGTCCTTTCACCGCCATGCTCACGGACGACATGACAGTCGTCGCAAATCGGGACCTTCGACGTGTCGGTGATCAACTTCATCCTCGACGCCCTGTACGACAACGTGCTCCTCGCCCCGCTTAACGACTTCCTCCAGCTCACCCCGATTTTCACGTTCCCGCCTGTTGCTGGTACGCCCCTCCATCTCTCTCTCTCTCTCTGCGTCCTTGTCGTGGTTGGCTTCATGCGTGATGTCTGACGAACGCGCGCCTCCTGTGCCCCAGGCTTCCACTACGTGAACCCGGCGCTCGTGTACAACGCCAACTACGTGACGCTCTCGGCAGACTTTGCCGTCAGCCCGCCCGCGACGATGCGACCGTCCGATGGCAGCCGCGGCTCGGGCTCGGTTGATACCCCCATCGCCGTCATCGACGCTTGAGCGAGTGGGAGCTCTGGCATTACCCTACGGCACTGTTGTGGCCGTTTCAATTTTGTGCTTTTGTACTTATTTTTTATTTATGACAACCTTATTTATTTTCAATTTCTTGAAATAAAAGAGCAAGCCGTGTTCATCATGTCCGTGTTCTTTCGTTGTTGTCACAAAAAACAAAAAGTTTACAACTTGGCAGAGGTCTTGGGGAAGAGGACGCGCTTCTTGTCCTTCTTGGTCTTGAAAGTGAAGGCCAGGCCACGGAAGGTGGCCCGCCGGAAGCGGCCGATGTTGTAGATGAGCTCCTCGAGCTTCTCGCCCTGGCCCTGGTGGTACTGATGCCGCAGCTTGATGGTCACCACCTTGGAGTGCGCCACGCGGTCGAGCCGCAGCACGCGCTGCTCGTGGAAGAACTCGAGCGCGTTGGACAGCGCCTCGGTCGACAGCGCCTCGATGAAGCTCAGCTCGCCGCTGTAATACTGTGCCATCGAGAACACGCGGATCCGCTCGAGGAAGCTGTTCTTCTCCATGATGATGTTGGGCAGGAGGCTCCTGCACGCGTTGATGACGAGCCAGTAGGAGTCGACGAAGGGCCAGAAGAGGGAGCACAGGAAGAGGAACACCTCCTGCGCGTCCTCCGACGCCTGGATGGAGACCATCGTGGGGCACTCTTCGTCCTGCTCGCGCTCCTCCTCCGGCAGGGCCGTCCGCGGGACCTGCTCCTGCTTGAGGATGCCCCGCTCCTGCATCTGGTTCAGCGTCTGCTCGAAGTTGGCCTCGATGTCCGGCGACGGCTTGTAGATGAACTCCTGGCAGTCGCCAAAAAACAAAAACAACAATTAAAAAGAAAAAG